>CAUYQG010113610.1:0-20189 GCA_963574415.1 Tarsius wallacei
GTGTACCTTGAAAACCCAAGAGAATCTGTAAAAAGCCTCCTTGCACTGATAAATGACTTTGGCAAAGTCTCAGGGTATAAAATAAATGTGCAAAAGACAATCGCATTTCTTTACACCAATAGTAAACTAACAGAAACCCAAATAAAAAACACAATCCCATTCACAATATCCACAAAAAAAATGAAATACCTTGGCATCTTCCTAACCAGAGATGTGAAAGACCTTTACAACGAAAACTACAAAACACTGCTCAAAGAAATCAAGGATGACACAAACAAGTGGAAAGATATCCCATGCTCATGGATTGGAAGAATCAACATTATAAAGATGTTTACTCTACCTAAGGCAATCTACAGATTTAATGCAATACCCATCAAATTATCAGCAACATTCTTCTCAGACCTAGAAAAAATAACACAGGAATTCATATGGAAACACAAACGACCAAGAATAGCCAGAACAATCCTCAGCAAAAAAAACAAAGCAGGAGGTATCACACTATCAGACTTCAAACTTTACTATAAAGCTACAATAATCAAAACAGCTTGGTATTGGTACAGGAACAGGCATATAGACCAATGGAATAGAATTGAGATTCCAGAAGCAAAACTGCAATTTCTCAACCAACTCATCTTCGACAAAGCCCCCACCCCCTACCACTGGGGAGAGGAGAACCTATTCAGTAAATGGTGCTGGGAAAACTGGCTGACCACATGCAGAAGATTCAAACAAGGCCCCTATCTATCCCCATACACAAAAATTAACTCTAAATGGATCAGAGACCTAAATGTAAAACCTCAAGACATAAGAACCTTAGAAAATGCAGGACACACCCTTATGGAAATTGGAACTGGCATCCGATTCCTGAACAAAACCCGAAACACGAGGGCCATAAGAGATAAGATAGACAAGTGGGACCTCATTAAACTGACAAGCTTCTGCAAAGCCAAAGAAACCATCAAGAAGGCAGGGAGACAGCCCACAGACTGGGAAAAAGTATTTGCCAACTCCAGGTCTGACAAAGGCCTAACATCTTGGATTTACAAGGAACTCAAACGTGCTGAAAAGAAAAAAACAAACAACCCCATTACAAAGTGGGCAGAAGATATGAACAGACACTTCTCAAAGGAAGACATCCAAGCAGCCAACAGATACATAGAGAAATGTTCAACCTCACTAATCATCAAGGAGATGCAAATCAAAACCACACTGAGATACCACCTAACTCCAGTCAGAACAGTAATTATCAATACCTCAAAAAATAACAGTTGCTGGAGAGGGTGCGGTGAAAAGGGAACACTTTTACACTGTTGGTGGGAGTGTAAACTAGTGCAACCTCTGTGGAAAACAGTGTGGCGAATCCTAAAAGCTCTAAATATCGACCTCCCATATAACCCCGCAATCCCCCTACTGGAAATATACCCGGAAGAACTCAAATCACTCTATAAAAAAGATACCTGCACACGTATGTTTATCGCAGCATTGTTCACAATAGCGAGAACCTGGAAGCAACCATGCTGTCCATCAAAAGAGGACTGGATTTTAAAAAGTGGTACATATACACAATGGAATACTACACAGCCATAAAAAAAGAACAAAATCATGAATTTCGCAGCAACCTGGATGGAACTAGAGTCTATAATACTGAGTGACCTCTCACAGAAACAACAATCTGAATATCGCATATGCTCACTCATATAGTGGACCTTGAACATCCATCGTAATACTATAAGAAAATGACTGACAGTGGTGGGAAACTATGGGGGGGGGAGGGGAAGGGAGGTGGGATTAACAGTAGCAATATCTGTCTGGGGGCGGGAAAACACCCCTTATCAACAAAGGTGCCTGAACGAAGCATATTTGTATACCTAACCCTTAACTGTACCCCACAATATCAAAATAAAAAATATTGATATTAAAAAAAAAAAAAGTCACTGGGGGCAAGAGTGAAGGAATAGGGAGGGTGGGACATGGAGATCATGTCATTTTTGGTCAAAAACTGAACAATTAGTGAGCTGTGTACAGGTGCATTGCCATGGTGGAAGAACCAGTTACCTGTTTGCCAAGCTTGGGACATTTGCTCCGCAAATCGTGATGCAACCTTCTCAAATTTCCAAAAACTTTGGTTGAGGTTTTGATCCGCAGGAATGAATTTCATGTGTACTTTAAGGGTCTCGCCCTACAAAAGATAATTCTGTTTCTTGGGGAGGCATTCCTCCTCATATTACCAGAAAATACAATGTCTTTAATTGAATGAACTTACTGAACTACAAAAATACAAGGCTAGGGGGCATTATGTTCAAACATCTGTTTAGACTCAGTTTGTAGACTTTTAAAAATTATTAAAACCCATTAAAGGAGACCTACATAAGACAAATTATTATATAATTTTAATCAATAAAAGATTTATAAGCCGGGCTCAGTGACTCAGCCTGTAATCCCGCGCTTTGGGAGGCTGAGGTGAGTGGATTGCCTGGGCCCGCGGGTTCAAGACCCGCCTGGGCAACTTGGCGAGACCTCATCCCTACAGTAAATCAAAAAAACTAGCCCGGCATGGTAGCACGCGCCTGTAGTTCCAACTACTTGAAAGGCTGAGGCGGAAGGGTCGCCAGAGCCCATCAGGTCGAGGCTGCTGTGGGTGGGAGCGGCCACTGCACTTCAGTCTGGGCGACAGAGTGAGACTCCAGCTCAAAAAAAAAGATTTATATCCAGATCTACAAAGGATTTCTACAAATCCATTAGGAAAAGACTCATGAGCCAATGAAATATAAACAACAACAAAAAGGAATATAGAAACTTCACAGAAAGATAAATAAAAGGCCAGCGAAATTTTTTTTTCTAATTGGTAATTATAAAAATGTAAATTAAGACCAAATTGAGATATTATAATATTTTATACTCACTAAATGAGCAAAAGATAAGAAATATGGTAATATCATTTTGGCAACAGTATGGAATCATGGGAATTCTTGATCTTTTTGGTGGAACTTAAAGTCATGTAATCATTTTTTAAAACAATTTAGCACTTTAGCAATTTCTTATAAAGCTCAGCTCCACATTGAGATATATGGCTCAGAGAAGCACCAGATATTAGTTTTATGAAAAAGCAACATTATTAGTGATAGCAAAAAGTAACAGGACAATCCAGTGTCCAAATACAGAAAAAAGAAAAATTATATAATATTCATATAAAAATACTTTTTAGCACTGAAAGTGATTGACCTACTTAGTACCATGAATGAATCTCATAAATATAAGTTCTTTAAAAATGCCTTTTAATAAAACCCACAAACAAAATAAAATAATATAATGCTCAAAGAATGTAAAACATCAAACTAAAGAATAGTTACTGCTCAGAGCAAGGATACAAGAAAAAAGAGTTCTTAGGATCTGTATTGGTAACATTCTAGATCGGGGTCAGCAAACTATGGCCATGGGTCAAATACGGTCTGCTGCCTGTTCTGCAAAGTTATATTGGAGCACATTCATTTACATGTTGTACATAGTAGCTTACGTACTAGAAAGGCAGACTTGAGGGGTTGTCTCAGAGACAATGATCCACAAGCCTCAATATTTCCTAACTGATCTGCTACAGAAAGTATATGCCAACCCTTATCTCAGTTCATAAATTCAATGATAGGTTATTGGCTCATGCTTCATTACTTAAATTGATGTTACATATATTCTTTTGTACATATCATTACACAATTTTTTAAACAGTGTTCTTATAGAAAAATACATTTTTAGATTATATTACTTAGACTGGCAAGTCTTTATATCAATGTGGCCGAGGGTAAACTTCACCATGCCAGCACTCTATTCTAAGGTCATCGCTCACTTTTCATTGGATCAATCATGCAAATTACCTGGCCTCAATCATGGGGAAGATCAGCAGAATGGACTTACATAAATTAGGAAGACAGTAAGAATTATTATAATGCTGATGCTAAAAATAGTTGGTGCATTAATATCCTGTGGGCTGCCAAAATAAAATAACACAGATTGGATGGCTTTAAACAACAGAAATGCATTCTTTCACACCTTTGGAAGAAGTCCAAAATTGAACTGTTGGCAGGATTGCTCCTTCTGAAGACAGGAAGAATGTGTCCCATGCCTCTCCTAGCTTCTGGTGGTTGCTGGCAACCCTTAATGTTCTTTTGGCTTGTAGATTCACCATTCTGTGTTTGGCTTCACATGACTTTTCTCTGTGTGTATCTCTGAGGCTATTCATGACCTTCCTTTAAGGACTAGAAGGACTCCAGTCATTGGCTTTAGGACCAACCCTAATTCAGTATGACCGCATGTTGACCAACTACATCTACAAAGATCCTATTTCCAAATAATGTCCTATCTGAGGTTCCAGGTGAACATGAATTTAGGAGGAAAACTCAACCCAATACAGCTGTTATTGAATAATAATAATACAGAATAGACTGCACTTCTATGCTAGGATATAGCAAATTCTTAAACTCATTATTACAAAACTGGCAAGTATATTGTGCAGGGGCCTTCAGGAAGACAGAAACCATTTTAAATATTTAAAATAGAATTAATTTAATAGGTGTAATTGTTACATCAGTGTTTGGAAGAGTGAAGAAATAAAACAGGGATGATGAGGCAACACAGACATTATTGCAGAAGAAAGGCACTGTCACTCCTAGATTAGTGAGATAACGGAAGTGATGCTCTCAGAGTCCAGGGATCAGAATCACCCAGCAGTAGTTAAAACAACAATGAACCCATCAGGCAGATATTGGAGCCACTGAAGAGCATCAGCAGGTTGAGTTGGATCAAGGATAGGAGTGGGAAGGACAGCAGGGTAGCGATATACTGGTTTTGTCTTCCACTGCCCTCTAATTTCCTATCCAGCCTCCCTTTGGTCAGCCAACCTGAAAGCCAACATCACCCGGATAAAGCAGCCTGTGGGTGTGGACATTTAACTGTCAAATGAGAATCAAGAAAACAAAGACTAGAATGGGTCAGAGAGCAAACTGGTCATGACCTGCCCAGCAAACATTAAAAAAAAAAAAATTCCCCAGATGCTCATGATTTAGATGGAAGATTAAAATCAAACATTTTAAGAAGGTATGCACTGCCTTGAATGCTTGTACTCTGTTCAGTCTTCTCACTGACAGGAACTTTTTCTTAATTATTAATTCTTGGAAGGTTGACAACTTAATAAAATTTATTTCATGAATGTAGGAAAATCCTTAGGAGAGCTTAACACATTTCTTAAAAATGTTGACTACTGTGTGCAACTTAATATGATAAGTATGGTATTAGCCTAAGATTCTAAATACGTGTTTGCTAATTGGCCCCTTTCCTGGGCTTGCTTTGAGCTTATATAAAAAGAATTCTCTATTTGAGTGCCCACACTAATAAAGTAAGAATTATAGATGTCTCCTTCCCCCACCTTCTTCTCCATTAGAATGAAGGAAAGAAAAAAGCATGAAAATGTATTCCTCCTTGAAAATAATTTACTTACACATTCTGATTCAAACTTTCTAAACAATTTTAAAGTATTTTCAAATATTTTTAATCTCCTGCAGAGCTGCAAAAAGAATGTTTTCACCATGCACAGATTTGATACATTTCCAGCATATGGAAATGTTAGCAACACTAATAGCTTGTGAATTGTCAGTAAACTGAGTACAACTCAGTACATCTATTAAGAAAAACTAAAAAATATATAAAACATTTTTAAAAGAGCTTTGATGACATGGATTGAATCCAAAGCTCTTAAAACCCTCCACATTTCGAACAGATGCCAATTCTTTGTTCCCTGACACTTAACAAATGGCATAATGATATAATAAATACCCAATAATATTTGAATTTCTTTTATGCAAACCCATCCTTGGAATGATGGCACAGCAAATTATTAGGATCGTGACGATTTTGTTGGACTTAGTGACAGCAATATCTCATGCAGAAAACTGAACAAAATGAGATGGCTGAGATACGGACCTAAAACAACTCACACGTCCTCAGCAGATGCCACAGACTTACCCACTCATCTTTGGAAAATAACAAGAAGTTCATTTAGAGCTGCCCTTTAGATCTTAAAGACGTGATAGACAACAAGAATTCACAGGTGTGATGTTCTTTATAGCTGAGCTTTTGCTGGTCATAGAAAAATGATCTGGAAACGTCATTTAGACAAATTTGCTGTGAAGCTATCTTGACAATTTTCTTAAAATTTAAATAAATTACATAATTTTATGCTTTCATATTATGAAAGAGATATATTTGAAAATTGCTCTGTGGTCTCCAAAGGTACAATTGAAGCACAAATTAATGAACTTTTAAGCTCAGTAAATTGCTTTCTTTTCCTTTTATTTGTGAAAAGATGTTAAATCCACATTTTTTTAAAAAGTATTCTGAGAGTAAAGAGAGCCAGTAAAAGACACATTTGAAATATAATTATAATTTGTTGATCAAACAGGAAATTTTGCTATGCAATTATCAACCTGGTGACATAACAAACATTTAAACTTAATTGAATTATGCTATCAGTTTGAATTTCTAGTCATTTGAAGGAGTAGCTTAGATAATCAGGAAGAGGCTCTGTAGAGATTAGAAACCCAGGCTCCAGAGTCAATACACCTAAATTAGAAATTGACCTCTGCCATTTACTATCTGTGACCTTGGGAAGTTACTTCAACTAAGCTTCAGTTTCACTATTTTTTAAATGGACTATTAATTATACATGCATTTCTTCCAATAAGTAAATGGTATGGTGTCTATAAAGTGCTCAGAGCCTGATGCTGAGGAACTGCTCAGTAAATGACTTTCCATTGTTTTATGTTGCTATTGAAGCATGAGTTTGTAAAATCCCTAATTACCTGGTTTTCCCAAACTGTAACTAAAACAAGTAACTTCTAATGTCAATCAGATTAATTCAATTCAAAAGTACATCCTTAAAATATCTGGAGAAAATCTTTCATGAAAGAAGAAAACCCGATTCTGCTCTCAGAATTTGTTGTTCAAATTCTTGGAAGGTTCTAGAAAATAGGTTATGCTAACCATGGGGCAGGGCAGAGCTCCAGAAATGAGTTGGGAGCTCAGCAGCTGTTGAATGGACATTTTGGGCTTAGCAAGAGGAATGGGGAGACATGTCTCTGGGCCAAAGTCTTGCAAACATCACGTGGAAAACTACGTAGTCCTTCAAGTTCTTTTATACATCTAACTTTTACGATGACAGCAAAGGAATTAGTTCATAAGAACGAAGCATAAGCTAACTTACTGTATCTTAAATATTCAGGTACTGCAGTAAGGTCTAATTACACTGTGGTTATGGTTACTAGGGCTAATGCAGTTAAAGGTGGAAGCAAGCAAGAAGAACAGCTGGGAAACTAATGGTGAGGAAAGCAGTTTTAACAGAATAATTAAAATTAGAAGGTCCAGCTACTCAGGTGGCTGAGGCAGGAGGAGTTCGAGGCTGCATGAGCTATGATTGTACCACTGCATTCCAGTCTGGGTTACAGAGCAAGACCCTGTCTCTAAAAATAAGAATAATAATAAATAAAATAAATGAAGACTAGTAGGAAAGATAAAAAGGGAGTTTGAAGGTGGAGAAATAGTTCTTCATTGGGCTAAGGGGGAGCCCCTAACCAGAAATGGCATGAATACACTCATTCTGGTTATTGTCTAGTTAGTTTTGTCTGTTTGTCTCATCAGATTAACAACACAGACTCTGGAGTCAAATATAGGCGTTTGAAGACAGTGGGCTAACTGTCACAGCCTCAGTTTCCACACCTGCAAAGTGCAAATATAATACCTGTCTCAGAATTGCTTTGAAGCTTAAAGAAACAAATGTACGACAACCACAGTATCAGTCACTCAAGTGATCATTATTATTTCATTCTGAGGCAGCCATTGATGTGTTTCAATCATTCATATTGAACTTCTCATGTTTGCTTTTGAAAGTAATAATGAAAGACTCTCCACCTCTTTAATTTCCTACATCCCCAAGGATGGATACTGCCAGAACTATTAGAAACAAAAGTAACTGGAAATGACCCATTCATTTCTTTTCTAGTAATAATTCCTAGTGGAAAAATTTGAAATATCAGCAAAGGTTTATGTACAAAGACATGAATATGTTTACACTTTCCAAAAGGTTTCATGCCACCAAAAAATTCTAATAATGCTTGAGAAGAATCAGATCCAAATTTTTATCTGCAGTCTGAACTCAGCTATTTCAAAATGCACAGAGAAAAAATGATGGAAACAAAAATGTGCTTTGAAACTGACCTCTACCTTCTATAGACCTCCTGCCATGAGCTTTTTTGTATAAGATAGAAAGTTTTTTTTTTTTAAGATCTTCCTAGCTTTTTAGGCAGAGACATAGTATCTTCTGAGCCAAAGGTGGCCTGAAAGACTCTTGTACATTATTCAAATCTCATTGCTTATGATTGTTTCCTATCATTTGCAATTGCACATGGACAAGCTCTAATGGCTAATATTAAAAGCTGTCTGCCTCTACAATGGAGCACTGCAATATATGAAGTTGTATTTATCCCATGCACTCAAATAATTTCTTCATTTTTTGAAATTCTTGAAACAACACTAACCATTACTTCTCTCCAATTCCTTCTGTTCCCACTATTCCAGGAGCATCTCATACATAGACTATAGAAATCATTTCAGCCCTACTGTTCTGCTAATGAACTTATCTCTCTCACCCATTATGTGACTACCAAGAAATAAGCCATCCTACACCAAGCTTTTAATTATGTTATTTCCACAATAGATGCATATTTCCTAACTAACAAAACCTATATTTTGCCTTAGAGTCTCGATTTTTCCGTGACCCCTTTCCCAGAACAAAAGATCTCTAGTCAATATGAATTTTTCTCCATTCCCCTGGAACTTATGTGCGATAAAAATGTGTCGAATGAATAAATGAATGGACCAGACAAAAGGCAACCCTCATTCCACAGTCCCATTTAATCTAGTCCCTATCACATGTGTGGATTGTCTCAGACTGTTTTATAGTATAACTACTTGTGTCTCTGTATTATTCTCTGCTAACTGTAAAGTACTTGAATACAGAGAATGGTTTAAACAATTTTCTTTTCATAGTAATAACTCATGTTATCCTCTGATCCTGTCTCTGATTATTTTGTACGTGTCAGTCTTATCTCTAACCAAGACTGTTCTTATTTATGTTCTCCCTCAATTTATGGTGTGACTGAGGGTGAGTCAGAGCTTCTCTAAACTAAAGCTTCCTTGTCTGTAAAAGGACTCATGATTGCTAAAGACACTTCTAACTCCAACAAGCTATAATTATTTTAGGGCCTGAGGTAAAGGATCATAAAGGCAAAAGAGGTCTAGGCTTCCAAGTGACTTCCAGTTCAGTGTGTTCTATTGATATGCAAGTTAAAAAATCAGTTGTTATGCATTGCAGGTAAAGCTTATTTATATTCAGAGCATTAGGAAGTTTCCATGTAAAATAGAAAAAATGTCTAGCATGCCAATGAAGTTTCTGTCCTTTGAGGACTATCCAACTTGAAAAACAGAACAACAAAATCAAAGAATTGCTAGAGGTAAAACATGTCAATCTTTCATGTCTTAGGGTAAAGACACTAAGAGGTTTCCTGTCAGACATAAATAAAGTCCTTTAATTCAGATATAGTTTTACAGTCCCTACCAATGAGGCAGTCCAAAGTCCAAAGGAAGACGCATTAGTATTAGAATTTCCAAGAGTTGTCTGCTGAAGTTGTTCTTTAAAAAGCTATCTGAAAATAACTCATTGTGTCTTTAATATATATTTTCTGAGTAAGTTCTTTATCCCAGCTCTGGATTCTGCATCCCTAGCTATGTGAACTTGGGCAAATTTTTTTTTTTTTTTACTTAATTTTATTATAAATATGTGGTGTACAAGTCAGGATTAGATACATAAGTAATGTATGTGCAGGTAAAGTTTGGGCCTCCAACTGACCTCCCCTGGTTTAGGATCAGGTACCCTGTGTGTTGTTACGTGCCACCCCACCTTCCTCCTTCTCCTGACAGCGTCCTGTGACTGAACTTGGGCAGATTATTTAACTTGTGCCTCAGACCCTTCATTAGTTTCACAGGGATAACGATAAACCTATTTCGCCAGCTGTTGTGTGGACTAGGGTTAATCTATGTAAAACCCTAGAACAAGGGCTAGCACATAGATCACAATATTTAAGTGATTTATATTATTATTGATGTTACTGTTATTATTATTTTTCCATGCAAGGCACTCTGTTAAATGTGCTATAAGATTTAACAATGATCACAAAACATAATATCCATGTCTTGCTTCTCTGACATTGTAAGAGAGGTAGATGTATTAAAAGGAGAAAGTGAGGATGCCATATAAGTGATAAAGTTAAAATGCTCTAAAAATTAAGAAAAATATTATTTACATAAACTCCCATCGTAGGCTTTACAACACCATATGATTTTTTTATATGCTTTTTGTCCCTCTGATCCCCTCCCGTCACCTCACCTTAGACTGAATCTCCCTGGAAGGTAAGTACAAGTACATCTTTGACTCACTTTGCCTTGCACAGGATACAATTTGAAGGAAGACTTCAAGAATCTTAGTTTGATTGAGTAAAAGTCTTAGAATCAGGTAGATCGAATTTGTCTATAGGGCCGGGCGCGGTGGCTCAAGCCTGTAATCCCAGCACTTTGGGAGGCTGAGGCCAGAGGATTGCCTGAGCCCAGGGGTTCAAGACCAGTCTGGGCAACATGGCAAGACCTTGTCTCCACAATAAATCAGAAAATTAGCAGGGTGTGGTAGCACACTCCCGTGGTTTCAGCTACTTGGAAGGCTGAGGGATCACCTGAGCCCAGCAGGCCAAGACTACAGTGACCCAGAGCATGCCACTGGACTCCCGTCTGGGTGACAAAGTGAGACTCCAACTCAAAAAAAAGAAAAAAGAAAAAAAAGAATTTTAATATAGAACTATAGAAGCAGATGCGGATGCCGTAAACTGAGCATCCAGATAGAAATATCTATCCAGGAGTAAGTTTCTTGATTGGGGAAAGGGCCACTTACTGAGATTTTTTCTGGGCATTGTCTATAGAATGAATTGGAGAGGGGAAAAAATGTCAAGAGGCCATTTAAATTTTCCAGTGTTAAGAAATTTAACTCCGACCCGCCTGGGCAACTTGGCGAGACCTCATCTCTACAATAAATCAAAAACTAGCCGGGCGTGGGAGCGCGCGCCTGTAGTTCCAGCTGCTTGGAAGGCTGAGGCGGAAGGATCGCCGGAGCCCGGCAGGTTGAGGCTGCGGTGGCTTGGAGCAGCCACTGCACTCCAGTCTGGGTGACAGAGTGAGACTCCAACTCAAAAAAAAAAAAAAGAAATTTAACTCCAAATCTTTCCAATTTCCTCTGAGTTTTACATCTTTAATAAGATTTATAGAAAACACTTCATTCCATTATTGGAGTGGTATTACTTGGTTCATTATTAAAATGAAATCAGTACATTCTAAATGTGAGGGCTTTCAGCAGATACTGAAATTATATCAGTTCTAAGATAAAATTCATGTTATAGATACTGTCAGAAAAAAAGGATCTTAGAACAGAGACTTAACTAAGAAAATTTCATTAAGAACTCTCTGAGATTTTCTGTATATGTAGTCCTCTCTATGAGGATTAGACTATAATCTACAGACTTTAGAAAGTAATTTAGGGCAACAGAGTCACAGCTACATAGGGAATAGAATTAATAAATCATTCTCTTCTATTCTGCAGGCATTGGAGAAGCGATGGTTAAAGGAAAATGTCACCCCTTTGTGCCATCCAGCCAGACCACCACAAAGCCCCAAAATTTTGAGTCATATGCAACATATAAGACATTGACTTCCTTTTTTCCTAGGTGCTCAGAGTACTGTTGGTTCCTTGTATTTCTGGAAATACAGGGAGATTTTTGTTTCTGGACATTTGAGAATTAATATCCTGACCCCTATATTTCAATCCATGGCATAAAAAATAGGTAGGAGATAATTTTTTTTAAAGTTTTTAATGAATCGTTAATTTAAAAACAAAGTCTGGAAAAAATCCCTGATATAGTATGGGTATTTTTCCCTTCCATATCTCATTTTGAAATCTGACCCCCAATGTTGGAGGTGGGACCTAGTAGAAGGTGATTAAGTCATGGGGACAGACACTTCATGAATGGCTTGGTACAGTCCTCACAGTAATGACTGAATTCATGCTTTACGAGTTCACAGAGAGCTGATTATTTAAAAGAGCATAGTATTCCCACCCCCTTGCCTCATCTCTTGCCATGTGATCTGCACACACCAGCTACCCTTCGCCTTCCACCACGAGTGGAAGCTTCCTGAGGCCCTCACCAGAAAAAGATGCTGATGCCACGCCTCTTGTACAGCCTACAGAACAGTGAGCCAATTAAATCATTTTCATTATAAATTACCCAGCCTCAAGTATTCCTTTATAGCAACACAAATGACTAAAACAATCCCCAAAGGCAAAAATTAATGATAGTAAGCTCAAAGTAGAGTGAAAAAGAGAATATGAAATATTACATAAACTTCCATCATACACTTTACAACACCATGTGATTTTTTTATATGCTTTTTGTCCTTCTGATCCCCTCCCGTCACCCCACCTTAGACTGAATCTCCCTGGAAGGTAAGTACAAGTACATCTTTGACTCACTTTGCCTTGCACAGGATACAATATGAAGGAAGGCTTCAATAAATCTTAGTTTGATTGAGTAAAAGTCTAAGAATCAGGTAGCTCGAATTTGACTACAGAGCCGGGCTCAGTGACTCAAGCCTGTAATCCCAGCACTTTGGGAAGGAAATATCTTGGTGGCACATGCCAGTATCAGAAGCCTCGAGCTTTGGGAACTGAAGCACCGAGATTTCACCACGCTGGGAGCTGAGGACTAGACTCTGGGTTTTTGCCAGAACAATGACTGCTGGACATAATAAGCTCATTAAAAGAAACAGTAAGTTGCTGAAAGAATGACCTAGGCAACTCAGGCCTGCAGCAAAGAAGCTAAGAGAGCTAAGAAGAAAACCAGTGTGTCCTGTTACAGAAATATACAAGAAAAATACAAATAGTCTCATAAAATTGTTGACCATAGACCTGCCAGCACATGTGTCTGGAGCTTGGTTTCATATTACACACGTGATTTGGGGACGTAAAGGTCAAAATATTAATTAAAGTAGACTCCGGATGATAACACAGATCCTCTAGGGAGAAAAGCATCTTCCACTGAACCCCACACAATTTCCTCACAAATATTCGTCCAAAATAATTATCAAATACACAAGAAAACAAGTTATCTTGAGGGAGACTTCATAGAAATAAGAAACAACAAGTTTAGATCCCCAAGGGTTCTAACACTAGCATACACAGAATATAAAATAATCAAGGATTTAAATGTTTAAAGACTAGAGAATCAAACTCTAGTCAAGGATGAAGAGAATGTTAAAAATAACTGAGCATATTTGACCTAAAATAAGTAACAATTCTAAAAATAGAAAATGTAATCACTGAAGTTAAAAACTCAGAGGACAAGTTAAATAGCACTTGAAACAAACCCAAAGAGAAAATTAATTAGCTATATCTGAAGAAATTAGCCAAATGCGCATGAATAAACAAGATAATTTAAGAGGTACAGAGAATAGAATGAGAAGCTTTAACATATCTAATTTCAGTCAGAAAAAACAAAGAGATTAGAGTATAGGCAATACTTAAAAAATAATTTTCTAGAAATGATAAAACAGCACTATTCAAGCAGGCTTTAAAAAATAGAAAAACCCCAGGCTATATACATCATAGTAAAAAATTCAGAAAACCAAAGACAAATACAAGGTTTTTAAAAAACTCATTAAAAGGCAAAAGAATAAAACAAAGAAAGATTTCTTTAAAAAAACAAGAGAATCGATAGCAGGATTAAATTAAATGGAAACCAAAAACAGAAATACAATGTATTCAATTTATTCTTGTCACACAAATGGGCATGGGGTTCACCACTGGGACTCTCTGGAATACAGAGACCCTCATATACATGGAAGTATAATATATGACAGAGAGGGTATTGCAGATAAATAGAGATGAGCTGGAGCTTAAAATGAATTAATAAAACAGTGGTGCTGGAATAATTGGTTAAACACGTTAGAATAAAAAGAAATGAGAACTCTATCTCACATTATACAGAAAAATCAGTTCTAGAAGATTGAAGATTTAAATGTAGAGGGTTTTTTTTTTCATTTGAAAAGAGTGTATAGAGTCCTCAGGACCCTGCAGTAAGTCAGATTCCTTAAACAGGACACAAAAGCAAAAATCATGATTGAAAAGTAAACAAACTTGATCCATTGAAATTAAAGTTTTTTTTTTAACCAAAAGACATTTTAAAAGAAAATATAAAATCAAAGACCAAACCTAGAAGATATTTTTGTAATTGGTAGAGCATAAACTAGAATACATAAACGATTCTTACAAATCAAAAACAAAGATGAATGACCACCCAAAAAATGGGCAAAAATAAGAAATATAAATGCTTAATAAATAAGAAAAAATATGCACAATCTTTTTTTTTTTAATTTCTTTTGAGGCAGCAGTAGCATAATCACAGCTCCTGGGCTCAAGAGATCCTCCCATCTCAGCCTCCCAAGTAACTGGGGCTACAAGTATGCACCATCACTTCTGGCTAATTTTTAAATTATTTTATAGAGCCAGAGTCTCACTATGCTGCTCAAACTCATCTCTAAATCTTGGTCTTAAGTGATCCCAGTCTCTGCCTCCTAAAGTACTGGAATTACAGGTGTGAGCCACTATGCCCAGCCCCAATCTAATGTTTAATCAGGGATATGAAAATTAAAACAATTATACACATCAGATCGGCAAAAATTAAAAAGCCTACCTTTGCAAGTGTTGATGAATATAACGAGCAAAAATAAGCTTAGCCTAAAGTAAACTGATTCCAAAAAATGTGGAAATCAATTTGGCATTATTTTGTAATGTCACTTCTATAATAAGGTTCCACATCTACACTAATAACTTATATCTATTCTTTGTACTTTTACACCAGAAGTTGTTTTCAACTGCAAAAGTAAAAATAAAAAACATCAGGAAACAAACCAAACATCCATTGACTAGAGAATAAATAAACAAATCATGGTAGTTATGCAACGAATTATTAGTTATGAGAGTGAATGAATTACTACTACATGCAATCTCAAGGATGGGCCTCTAAACCTAATGATGAATAATGTAAGAGTAAATACAAATCAAAAGAGAAAAAATTTAATTGTAATTTTGTACTGTAAAAAAGGAGACACTCCCCCTTTTACTTTCAGAGTATTTGCTTTAGAAAATGTGTTATTATAAATTCTTTCTGTGTCCCTTTGAGATGTTTGTAAATCTTTTTAAAACCTAAATAAGCCTCTTGCCAGCTTTACAGCCTAAGAATATCTTTCTCAAGGACCTGGGAACTATGTCTTCGAAATGTAGTCTTAAAGGAAGATAGTGCCCTATCATCCCGTTTCTGTGAGAAGGTTGGAGCCTAACAGAGGTGAGCGAGGTGGAAACCTCACTCCCAAACTGCTTCCTGTCATAAAGATATGAGAAATTTATCTTTTTCCTTTGGCTAAAACCAATTAGATAACACAGATGGTGACTCCAATTATCAGATAAATTTACAACGAACTATGACAAATGATGCTGTCAAGTCTTCTTACTTGAAAAGTAGTTGTTGTTCATATCAAGAACATGCATGTAATGAGTTGTATTTGTATAGCTATATAGAGGAGGGAGATTTCTTTCTATCTTTGTGATCTGTTTAGACTTCCTGTGATATACATCATATTGGCTTAATGCTTATTCAATAATAAAACTATTTCTTCCTCTTCTATCTTTGTAGAGATATCTGCTGGGTCAGCTGCTATATTAGTCAGAGTTCTCCAGAGAAACAGAACCAATCACTATGTGTGTGCGCACATGTGGAGTGGGGAGAGAGAGAGAGAATTTGAATTGGTTCATGTGAGTATAGAGGCTGGCAAGTCCAAAATCTGCTGGGTGAGCTGGTGTGCTAGAGAACCAAGGAAGAGGTGATATTTCAATTCCAGCCTGAAGGTTTGCAGGATAAGGCCCGGGAAAGTCAGTGTTTCAGATCAAATCTTAAGGCAGTGACAAAGGAAAGAGTCAATGTTGTACTTCAAGTCCAAAGACCACCATCTGTTGGCAGAATGTACTCTTGCTTGGAGGAGGTGAATCTTCTGTTCTATTGAGACCTTCAACTGATTGTATGAAGTACCTGCATTATGAAGGACAATCTGCTTTACCCAAAGTCCACCAGTTTAAATGTTACTCATCCAAAAACATTGTTCACCAAAACATCCAGAATAATATTTGACCACATACCTAGGCATTCCATGGTCCAACCAAGTTGACACATAAAATTAACCATCACAAGGGCACCCCTTGTCAAATTGGCACCCATACATTTCTCCTTAAACCATATTAGTCTTCAAATAAAGACAATAACAAAGTAATTCTTGCACCTAACATGATGAAACTATTCTGCATATGACCAAAAACACACAAACTCTTTCCCAGAAGAAGATACAAAGTCTTTGGGTGATGTTTATTCTTCTCCTTGATGTCCTATAACTTAAATATTATGTTTTAAAGTTGAGAATAACAGAGAGAAGGAAAACAAATATATTATACACACATACTAATAATAAAATAAGGAAAAATACTCATAGCAATTACAATTCTCATTTCTGTGACTGATCATGTAGTCATAGCTGCTATATATAACTACTTTCTTCCATCACCCATTCTGTATTCCTTTTGCTCTAAGTAAGCACTTCAGATGATCATGAACCTTTACCTGGTGGAGTGATCCAAACTTCCATTCCTCCAAGGGGCTGGGCCATTAGTAGTCCTGCCTAGATTGGGTTGTTGCAGTTTTTCATTCACTATAATCATGATAATATTAGCAGATGTCCTGGAGGACTTCCTGTATTCCAGACATGCTTTACCTTATTGCTATTGTGGAACAGCAGTCCAATTTCCCTTTGATAGTCAGAATCAATCACCCCAGGCAACACCATAATACCCTTCTTAGCCACGCACAAGGTGGGACATCTTAACTTCCAATTCAACTGAATTATCGGTGTATCTCCTCTAGGACACATTGCTCCCTCTGCAACTAACACCCCTAGACCAGCAGAGAATAAAGTTGTAGGATCAGGAACCAAAAATTTTGCTAGTTGATCACTAGGAGTAATAATGAGTATTGCCATTCCCACTTCTACCCCCAGTTCCTGGACCTGTGAATCCTGGCTGTAGGATAAACAGCACAATATATTGGATTCTGATTCAGACTATATACAGCTTCCTGGATAGCCTTGCCACAGCCCTTCAAGGTATTGCCACCTAGCTGGTGCTGTAACTAAGTCTTCAAAATGCCTTTCCACCATTCTGTCAAGACAGCTACTTCAGGATGGTGGGAAACATGGTAAATCTAGTAAATTTCATGAGCATAGACCCATTAGCATACTTCATTTCATACTTCATTTGCTGTGAAGTGAGTTCCTTGATAGGAAGTAATGTTGTGTGGAATACCATGATGGTGGAAAAGGCCTTTTGTAAGTTCACAGATGGTAGTTTTGGCAGTAGCACTGTGTGCAGGGAAGGCAAATCCATTTCCAGAGAGCCTATTCTAGTAAGAACAAAACACTGCCCATCCCATGATAGAAGTGGTCCAATATAATAACCTACCTTCGGGCGACTGGCTGATCACCCCAGGAAATAGTGTCATATCAGAATTAGCCTCTGCTGCTGACAGATTGGGTATTCAGCAGTGGCTATAATCAGGTTGGCCTCAGCAAGTGGGAAGACCATGTTGCCAAGCCCATACATAATCGTTATCTCTGTCATCTCTATCTCTGGACACTTTGTTCATGAACCCATAGGGCAATGACAAAAGGGGCTGGAGAAAGAGGCTGGCTGGTATCAAGAGAATGACTCATCTTATCCACTTGATTATTAAAATCCCCCTCTATTGAGGTCACCCTTTGTTAAGCATTCAAATAGGATACAAATATCTTCATGTTTTTCACTCACTCAGAGAGTTCTATCTACATACTTCTTACTCAGACTTCTTTGTCATGAATTTTCCACTCATATTTCTTCCAAGTCCTTGACCACCCAGCCAAACCAGTGGCTGTCGCCTATCAATCAGTATATAATTCCATGTCTGACCATTTCTCCTTCCAAGCAAAATGAACAACCAGGTGTGCAGCTGGAAGTGTTGCCTAATGGGAAAATTTCCCTTTACTGCTGTCCCTCAAGGGTGTCCCGTAAAGAGACTGCATTGCTACAGCTGTCCGCTTTTGAATAGTTCCTACATACTATGCAGAACCATGTGTAAAGCGACTAAATTTACTCTTCCAATGTCAGCTGATCACATAAAACTCCTCATGGGGCCATAGGTGCAGGCTGAGAGAGAAAAAGAAGTGTAGTGGGAGTGGGGCACATGGACATTTGGGTCACTTCTTCGTGTAACTAACTTGTGCCTTCAGGGTCCATTCAGACCCTAGCACATGTACGCTAGCTTCATTTGATGATGGAGTGCTGCCATGTGCACTCAACATTAGGGTTTGGTGGTTCAGGTAACACCCAGTTCATGATGGGAAACTCAGATTGCATGGTAACTTGGTAGCCCATGTCTCTACTATGGCCCAGAAGCAGGTTAAGAGCTATCCTAAAAGAGGAGAGTAGTTATCTTCAGAGGATGGCAGGGATTTGCTCCAAAACTCTGGACCTGCTGCAGAGACTTCTCCTTCTATGGAACACACCAAAAACTGGGAGTTTGGGGATCATTTGGTAAATGGCTGAAGAAACACACCCAAATGAGGAATATGTGACTTCCAAAATCCAAAGAGTCCACTAGACATTATGCCTCTTTTTCAGTTGTAGGAGGGGCCACATGCAGCAATTTATACTCTGCCTTAAAAGGAATATCTCAACAGGCTCTACACCACTGGACTCCTAGAAATTTCACTAAGGTAGAAGGTCCCCAAGTTTTAGTCTGATTTATATCCCACTCTCTCACATGCAAATGCCTTAATGATAATGCCTTATCATTCTCCAAGTTCCGTCTGCCTTCTGCACAAGTCAAAAAAGTGAGTTGAATAGGAATATGATAGGAATCAGCACCCCTGTATCTTCCAAGTCTTTGATGGCAGCATTAATATCTGCAATCCCTCCAAAAATATGATATAAATTTTGGTTTACTATTTTTCTAGGCAAAGGCAATTCCAGTTGCTTACACTTGACTTTTCCTATCATAATAGCCCTCAATTCACAGGTCAGAGAATCAATGTGAGAATTATGCCAGTTGCTGAGTATATCTATTCCAATCATGAATTCCAGAACTGGGGAAATAACCACAGGGATCCACTGACCTCACAGACCTGACCTAAAGCTCCATTGATCATCTGACCTCAATAAGTCCTCACTCTGACTGGTAGATCACAGCAATGTTTGAGATCTCATGAAGTCAGTAGCAGTTCAGACTCAGTGTACAGTAATCCTTCAGATGTCTATTAGTTTTTTTTCCCCAATACACAGCTACCATGGTAAAAAGCTGTCATCTTTTTTTTTAAGTAAAGTTCGAAGAAAGATTAAGAGTATAAATTTTAGCCATGGTCTCAGGTCCTTCTGCAAGGGACTTAGCGTCCCCTTCATTTAGTGAGCTCTGAATCTATAAACTTGCTCAGGTCTGGGAATTGACTTACAGACCATGGCAGTCTGTTTTTATGATTCAGGTTAGACTTTTGTTCTCTTGACCTAGAACTTTTTTTTTTTTTGATTTATTGTAGAGATGAGGTCTTGCCAAGTTGCCCAGGCAGGTTTCGAACCCGCGGGCTCAGGCAATCCACTCACCTCAGCCTCCCAAAGGCGCGGGATTACGGGATGAGCCACTGAGCCCGGTTGACCTAGAACTTTTGTGCTTTCATAGATCAAGGAAGAACTGAGTAGTCATCCTAGCTATTTTACCTGTTAGGAAAACAATATTTAACTGGCTAATGACATCGTTTTCATGAGCCAGACTAACATGATTGCTTCTTTGACTCTGCTATTCATTGCAGTAATCATACCTACATGCCTTTGGTGATTGCGTATGACCACTTGGCCCCTGCCTATCCCCACC
>CAUYQG010113612.1:0-21514 GCA_963574415.1 Tarsius wallacei
AAAACTAAAAATTGTAACTCTCTGGGTCAAGTCTAGTCAGGAAGAAAAACTTTACCACTGTACTCAGTTTAGAGAACTGATATTTTCCCCAAAAGTATCACTTTATGGCCTGTAGAAGTGGCCATACTAGAAGACTCATTCTCTCTCTCTCTCTCTCTCTCTCTCTCTCTCTCTCTCTCTCTGTCTGTCTGTCTCTCTCTCTCTTTCTCTCTCTCTCTCTCTCTCTCTCTCTTCCTGACATTCAGGTTCAAGTATTGCTTTTACAGCCAACTAGTACTTAAGCTACCACAAGTTATCACAAATAGATGGCTAGGTTATGTGGTTAACCCCATACTCTTCATCCACCTCCCATGACTCCATAATTTATTGTCTAGCAATAAATATTTCATCTGAGTAAAACTAGTGTTTTTTGCTATGCAAATGTAACTTTAAGACAATTTTTGAAAGACTGTTCCCATCCCCGCTATGCAGAAATTCTGGTGCTACTTCTGGAATGATCTGACATCTTGTGTTAAGTAGGCTCTACTGTGAGCACCTCTCTGAACATATCCAGCAAGTGGTTCATGTTTCCATCATTGTTCCTCTCTCTACTACTTCGTACTTCTGAGCCTCCAGAGAATTGAAGAACATTTAATCTTATAGAGACAGTCTACTTTATCTGGTAGCACTTGACACCTGAACGGTAATCATGACTCAACCATCTTTGGCACTTAAGATGCAACTAACCAAGGCTCTATTTTCATTCTTCAGCAATCGGCATCTCAATAAGAGACAGAGATGGATTGGTTGTTCTCTAGATTTTGCTGCTGGATATCCTGGAATACATTACAGGGACTGGTGCAGGAATTTAGAGGAGGATTTACTACACTTCTAGACCTATTGCTATTTCCTCCATATGATATTACCATTATGTGAAGATGGACTGATATAAGATACCTGTGTGTCTACCTCCCAGATCAATTAAATCAAAACCCTGGGATTTGGGATTGGGCACTTGTATTTGATTAAGTTTCCCAGATGATCTGGGGTGATAATCACGGCTGTAGAGAGCCTTCCTTATTACTCATTTGAAGTGTATCCTGGGATATATTTTGTGCTTAGTTAGGCCTTCCCTCATCTTACCAACCATACTCAACAATCATACCTGCAGATTTTAGTCATCTCTTATCTGGTTAATCCTGTTTTCAGTCTTGTGTAGTTTGTGAAACAAGGAGCAATGCATGCTGGGTCATCTGAAAATAAAATCTCATCAGTGGCCAAAACTTTATCTAAAGAAATACAGGCCTATTTCAGTAATGGTGTGGGTTCCCTTCCAGATCACCATAATAAAACGAATATCACAATAAGTTGAATCACACAAATGTATTGGTGTCTTAGTGCATGCACAAGCTACATTTACACAAGCTACATTTACACTATACTGTAGTCCAAGTGTGCAATAGCATGATGTCTAAAAACAATGTACATACCTTAATGTAAAAATACTTTATTGCTAGAAAACGCTAACAATCATCTGAGTCTTTAGCAAGTTGTGATATTTTTGCTGTTGGATGGTCTTGCCTCAGTGTTAGTGGCTGCTGACTGATCAGAGTGGAGGTAACTGAAGATTGGGGTGGTTGTGGCAATTTCCTACAATAAGACAACAATGAAGTGTGTCTCACTGATTGACTTTTCCTTCCATGAAAGATTTCTCTGAACCATGAGATGCTATTTGATAGCATTTTACTCACAGTAGAACTCCTTTCAAAATTGGAGTCAATCCTCTCACCATGGCTCTGCTTTATCAACTAAGTTTATGAAATATTCTGAATTCTTTGCTGTCAGTCTAACAATGTCTACAGCATCTTCACCAGGAGTAGATTCCATCTCAAGAAACTGCTTTCTTTGTTCATTCATAAGAAATGACTCCTCATCCATTCAAGCTTTATCTTGAGTTTGTACCAATTCAGTCACATCTTTAGACTCCACTTCTAGTACTCATTCTCTTGCAATTTCCAGTACATCTGCAGTTACATTCTCAACTGAAGTTTTTAATCCCTCGAAGTCATCCATGATGTTTGGGATCACCTTCTTCCAATCTCCTGTTAATGTTGATATTTTGACCTTCTCCTATGAATCACAAAGATTCTTAAAGGTATCTAAAAAGGTGAATCCATTCCAGAAGATTTTCAGTTTATTTTTCCCAGATCCACCAGAGGAATCACTATCTAGGGCAGATAAGAAATGTAATCTTAAATAATAAGAAATGTAATCTTAACTAAGGCTTAAACATCAAAATTACTCCTTGGTCCATGGACTGCAGAATGGATGTTGTGTTAACAGCCATGAAAGTGACATTAATTACCTTGTTCATCTCCATCAGAGCTCTTCTGTGACTAGGTAAACTGTCAATGAGCAGTGATATTTTGAAAAGAATCTTTTTTTCTGAGCAATAGTTCTCAACAGTGAGCTTAAATTATTCACTAAACCTTACATAGACAGATGTATTGCCATCCAGGCTTTATTGTTTCATTCATAAAGCACAAGCAGAGTTGATTTAGTATAATTCTTACAGGCCCTAGGATTTTCAGAGTGGTAAATAAGCACTGACTTCAACTTAAAGTTATCAATTGCATTAGCACCTAACAAGATAATAAGTCTAATCATTTCTAGCTTTTGATTTACAGTTAGAGACATGCAGCTCTTACTTTCACTTGAACGCAGAGAAACTATTTTAGGGTTTTTAATTGGTCTAATTGCAGTATTGTTGTGTCTGGGTAAATAGGGTGGCCCAAAGACAGAAAGAGGGATGGGGGAATGGCTAGTCAGAACTGCCAGTCAGTAGAGCAGTCAGAACACACACAGTATTGGAAGGGCACAATGGCTTATGCCTGTAATCCCACCACTTTGAGAAGCCAAGGCAGGAGGATTGCTTGAACCTAGAAGTTTGAAACCAGCAATATAGGAGATCTCATCTTTACAAAAATAAAATAAAAAAGAATATACACAGTGTTTATCAATTAAATTTGTCTTGTATGGGCATGGTTTGTGGTGCCTCAAAACAATTACAGTAGTAACATCAAAGACCACTAATCACAGATCATCATAACAGATAAAATAATAAGAAAACTTAAAATTTTGCGAGAATTAGCAAAATGTGACACAAAGCCCTGGAGTGAGCACATGCTGTTGGAAAATGACACTGACAGACTTGTGCAACTCAGAGTTACCACAAAACCTTCAATCTGTAAAAAGAAAAAAAGCAGTATCTGTGAAGCACAATAAAGTGAAGCTCAATAAACTAAGGTATACCTGTTGAAACTTTACTTCTTATAAGAATGGTCTGGTTTATACTACCAAAGAACTACTGAAAGTTTCTTGAGCCTTCAGGAAAGGGCAATTTAAATGCAGAAAACGAAATTCATGGTAATGATATAAGCACCCAAAGAAAGATATTACACTTGTTTCCTTGAATAATTTTTTTCTCTGATTTACAAATCATCTCTAAGACATTCATCAAATAGTAATGCAATAGAATCAACATAGAATATGAGAGAGCACCCCTCAAAAACAGGAATTATTTTTTGGAGGATGGGTTCCATGTAGTACAGGCTTCCCCTGCTAAGTGTTCTAGGACACCATCAGCATCAGTATACCAGCTAGTGTTGTTGTAAGAGGCTGCATTTGGCTCCAAGAAACTTTTTTGGGGGAAATTCTTTCAACAGGTCAACAGGTTTGCCCATTTCATGATGGATGATTTAAGAGCGCAACTGCCCACACTGCACTGAGTTCAGCAGTTTTTGACCAAAAATGACATGACTCCCATGCCTTACCCTCCTTATCTACCCAATCTCTCCTGAGCAACTTTTTTTGTTGTTGTTTTTCCCCCGATGAAAGAAGTCCTTAAAGGGAAACATTTTGCTGATGTGGAAGAGTTGAAACAAAAATGGCAGGAGCACTAACAGGCATCAAAATTGATGAGTTCAAAAACTGTTTTGAGCAGTGGAAAAAGCATCTCAGCAGGAGTAGTGCATAAAATGGAAAGTACTTTGAAGTGATTGAAGTTTAAACATGTAAGAATAAAAACACAACTTTTTATAAATAAATTCTGGGCTTTTGGGGGCTCCCCCTTGTACACACCAATTCCCTTTGATTAACAAAACCCTAGCTGAAAGTCAAAGATTATATTTTTCTGCATGAAAGAGCTTGCAGTATAAAAAAGAAAGTAATGAACACAAATTAGACATTATTATCCTATCTGCCTCTCAAATGTCAGACCATATCACCTTCTCAAACAAGACCTTCTTGCCAATTCCTGACCCACAAACACAAATGCTTATTAGTTCCATGATCAAAGATGTGTATGAACTCCCAGACACTCTATCCTTACAGAGGATATGCTTTCAACTTCCCTCCTAACTTGTTAAGGAAATAACTACATCAAGTCACCAAATAACTACAGTCGAAGTGCATTGGAGTGCTTGTTTAATATCTAGGCTCGTCCAAGGCAAACTTTTATGTTAGTTTAGACTTTAGTTTCCTCAACTGTGAAATAAGAGTTTGTTCTAATCATGGGTTTAAAACTTGTAATTCATGGGCTAGCTTTGACCTGAAGATATGTTCTATTTGACTGACAGTACTTTTTTGTGTTTGTCAGTTGTCAACATTTAAATATTGGAATATTTACATAAAAACCCATTTCTGGATTTTCTTTTAAAGAAACTGATAGAACTAGCCTACATTCTCCTTTGGCAATAATTAGCTGGAACAGATGATCCCCTTTACACAGGGATTGTGTTCTCTAACACATCAGGGTCCCCAGCAAGCCCCCTTTACTCACTGTAGTGCTGTCTGACCCCAGGAGCGCTAAAGATTTGTCATCGCATGCTAATAATCTTTTATATTCCTCTTAATTCTGAAGTCCTATGATTCTCTTTTTCCTAAAAAGCCAACACACAGAGTAGGAGGGGTGGAAGGTAGATAAAAAGGAATAAATCAGAATGAAAAGAGGAGAAGTCTAGGTTTCTTCTCCAACAGGATGTGGATATAAAATCTTTCTTGGATAAACAGACTTAATCCATTCAAAATTTGATCCATAATTTCAGAGGGGGTGAAGGTTGACAAAAACATACAAAAACCACTGTCATATTTATTAGGTGAGTAGAATGGAAAATAATGCCAAGGCAGAAAATTAGCTATAGAATTGCATTTTATGTTTAAAATTTAGATATGTTGCCTTTTAGATAATAAAAAATCATCCATATTAACTTTAGAATATTTGAGAAATTCAGAAATGCATAAAATACTACCATATTAGCATTTAATACCCATTTAATTCAAATCCTAAGGTTTTATATCAAATCTTAAACCTGCAAGCTATGGTTTAAGTATTAGGCATTCACGTTGCACACTCTGGTTTCAAATCACAATTTTCTCCAGTTGTTTATAATAAGCATATATATTATAGCAAATATATTATAACAAGCATTAATACACATCTATGTATGTATTGATATTGCAAGTGATATGTAGACAAACTAAAGAAATAATATTGAACTTCAGGAGGAACATAATCTACAGAGGGAATATAATTCAAGCACACATATTACTAATACAAGGCAAAAGGATATGAAGAGTACTAAATACAATAATTTCAGATCCTTAATTCAGAGAAGTTTGCCAATGAAAGAATGTAAAGAATTTTATTTTATTTTCCAGTACAATAAACAAGAAAAAGTAAGAAAACATTTTCAACTGTTCACCAAGTTATGCCAAATAATGTAATTCAAAAAATAAGGAATTGACCAAAATGAAAAAACTGCCTATCAATGAGGCACACGCACAGGATTATACTTAATCAAAATTATTCCAGGGCAAAAAATATTAAAGTATTGTGAAAATAAGCAGAAAATGGTGCCTCTTCCTACTCACTTTTGTAGTAAAAGAACTGAAGTTAGATTTCAAAAATCACTGGATGAACATTGTCCCTTACTCAGACTTCATGGGATCTAATACTGAAAGTAACTGTTGTAATTTAAAATACTTTTGTTCGAAGTATTTTTATCCTCACATGGTCCATAAGCAAATCAGAACCTGATTTTAGTATGTTAAGAATAATACTTGAAAGAAAAAGGATGATGTCTAAGCATGTACTGGTAAAGAAAAAAAAATTCTCCTGATTTAATTTTAAAATGATAATTGGTTCATTTTTCAAAGGACCTTAATTCTGAAAATGTTTTGCCATAGCACTTTTATGTATCTAAAACCTAATGATACCCTAGATAACAAGTTCCCAAATGAAATTAAAATTAGAAGCTATATATACTGTTTTTAAGTTTGCAATGTTACTAAATTATCATTGCCTTGCAAATTAATGCTTTCTTTCATTTTTATAGTAAGTGACAAGGGGAAAATAGACTAAAAAAGGATGTCAAAAAGTAAGTACAAATTACTAAAATTTGTGGGGTTTTTTCCTAAAACCTTTTCCTTGAAAAATATGGCTTATAATAATAATAAAACATTTTCCCCAGCTTTTTATAGTTCTAAAGACTGGTATGCTTACCACAGAATCTTTATTTGTCTAGAAAATTTAGTGGAAATAGGATATTGTCTACTGGGTAACACATGTATAATAAATGTAATCCTTCACATTTACTGCTGATTTATCAAATGTACAGTGTCAACCTCATCAATTCCTTTGATGGATCAACATTTCCATTACTAAGAGAAAATGTACACCTTGAGCTGTATACTATTCTCTGCAGACCAAAAAAAAAAATGTGGTCGTCATGGTAACTGCAAACCCTGGAGATTCTGTCATGACCCAGTAGCAGTATAATGGAAAACATCTGCCTGGGAATCAAACTGGCACAAGGTCTCTGGGAGGAAGTATTTGAGAGAATTTAACCTTAAAAGATTTCCTCAATTCTGATCTCAGAATCTCTCACTGCAGATGTTTAAAATGTTGCTATTCTTGCCAACATCTGCAGCACACAGCATACAGGAAAATACAGAAAAAAAATGTAATGTTTTATTCATCACCAATATTGCACCTATTAAGGAATTTCATTTTTAAGTATGATATTATTTATCATAAAAATCTCTCCCCTATCAAAAAGAAAAAAGTAGAGAAGTAATTTTCATTATTTGACCCAAACCAGTTGTCTCAAACTTAAGCTTGTGTCAGAATTATATGCAGAATTAGTTAAAACACAAATTGCTGGGCTCCACCCTCAAAGTTTCTGATTTAGTAGGTTGGGATAAGGTTTGAGAATTTGTATTTCTAAAGTTCTCAGGTTACTGATGGCTCAGAATCCACATTTTAAGAGTCATAGATCTACACCAAGAACCTCAAAGAATTCTAAAAACTTGCTAGCAATAAAATCCTGAAAGGAATAAGAAGAATGCAGTTCTTATTACAAAGCTCATTTCAATGATGTAGACTGCAGTGTTTTTTATATCAGGCCCTACATGAGAACTCATTTCTAAAATACAAAATTCCAGGTTCTACCCCTACAGATTTGGTTTTAGTTAGTCTTGGATGAAATCGAGTACCTTGATATTTTTAAGGAGCAGCCCAAGTAGATTCAGATGCAAGCCTGTTCATCTACTTTGTTTGGGAACCAATGATTTGAAGCATGTTGCAACTTTGTGGTGTACAGTAATCACCTGTCAAGTCTGTTTTAAAACTTTTATTGTTGCCTCAGCTCTTCAGATTCAGTAGGTCAGAATGTACATAGAAATTTGAAATTTTGTAAAGCACCACCAAAATTTGATGAAAATGACCACAAGTAGTCTTCAAAGTGAAATGTTTAAGACATCTATTGCAGGTGAAGGAAGAAAGTGTAAAACTCTTTCTAAATTTTGTATCTGAAAACTAAGAAGGGCATTATGATTTACTCATACACTGGCTCTCAAACAAGTCCACAGTTGGTGTAGTTATGTGGAAGGGAGGGAGGGTGGTGAAGCAGATTGATACCACCTATATAAAATTACCTTCACCGGGCTCGGTGGCTCAGCCTGTAATCCCGCGCCTTGGGAGGCTAAGGTGAGTGGATTGCCTGAGCCCGCGGGTTCGAGACCCGCCTGGGCAGGCGAAACCTCATCTCTACAATAAATCAAAAAAAAATTAGCCGGGCATGGTAGCGCACGCCTGTAGTTCCGGCTACTCGGAAGGCTGAGGTGGAAGGATCGCCAGAGACCAGCAGGTCGAGGCTGCGGTGGCCGGAAGCGGCCACTGCACTCCAGTCTGGGCGACGTAGTGAGACGCCAACTCAAAAATAAAATAAAATAAAATAAAATTACCTTCATGCCCTAACCCCTGGGGGAGGTGCAGGACTGATCATCACATACCTTCTTAAACAGTGGACTTAAAACTGCTTGAGGACAAAGGCCCAGTTGAAGGACAAATCCCTGATAGTCATGGGATTTGTTGTGCAGATAGCATCTACTGTAAACCTATGAATAGTATTTGAGATCTTTTTCAGACTTTATACCCTGGTGGACTCTAACTTCTACCCAGGCCCAGAGCACCAGGAAGTCCTCCACTGGTCCTGTGGCCACTAGGAAGACAATCTTGACACCTCCTCAATGACATCATCAACAATCAACAGCCCCTATCCCTCTGCTTGCCAAAATCTCTTTAAAAACCTTATCCTCTCAATTCTCAGGCAGGTAGATTTGAGAGATTTCTCCCACCTTCCTCACTCAGCTGCATTCTGAAAATGTGATATTAAATTATTTCTCTGTTTTAATGGCTGCCATTGTAATGGCTGCTTTGGCTTTTCTGGGCAGCAGACATAAGAACCCAGTTTGACTGTAACAGAGGTACTTCAACTTGGAGGAGGAATTGACTGCAAAGCTCTCATTCCAGTATTATTATAACAGACAGCAGTTCATTGGGACTCATTTAGGTGTGTTACAGGGCCAAGGATCTGGCAACAGGGCTTTCTTATATCTCTCATGTTTGATTCGAAGTTGTTTATCTAAATGGACCGAAGTAACTCCTTTGATTGTTGTAACTTCCTATCCCCCCAAAGGAACTATCAACATTGTTAAATCTTGGGTCATGCCAAGGTCTTGTTAATTCAATCTTGAGTGTTAGTGAAGGGATTAGGCGATCTTGAGTCAAGGGTGAGGGAAGTATCAATTCTGAGTAAATTGTACTATCAGAGATTGAGAGTCTGATGCCTTTAAAAGTCTGAAAAGAGACTTTCACTCTCTATTCTCTCTGAGGATGGCTACTTATGAACCTTCATCTATATAACAAGCCACCTTCTTCCTTTATTCCTCCGTTAACCTGTCTTGCCACTAAACCTGATTTACCAATATACCTGTTTT
The DNA here is from genome assembly GCA_963574415.1 of Tarsius wallacei. NCBI lineage: Eukaryota > Metazoa > Chordata > Mammalia > Primates > Tarsiidae > Tarsius > Tarsius wallacei. Next base: position 9,319 of record CAUYQG010113612.1, read on the forward strand.
TGGCCATGCTTTGAGCCCACATTTTTTCTAGACCCTAGAGAGGATTTATGAGCTTATGTACCTTATGGGGGGGGTTGGGTTTTCATTCGAAGGCTCCCATGTACACTTGTTAAATAAATTGATATGCCTTTTCTCTTATTAATCAATCTGTCTGAAGATGGCCATGGAATAGGTCAGACTGTGAGAGTCTCTGAAAAAAGCAAGTGTCCATATAGATTCTCTGCATGAGTGGGTATGTGCGGGTGGGTGAGTGAAAGTCCATCTGAGGGGAGACTCGGGTTCATGCACCTGGGGCTCTCCTCCTGAGGTGACTGCAACCCTTCACTGCCCTGAGATTGGAGCCCCTGGCATGCAGGATTATCTGCTATTCTCAGGACTCTCCTGAGAGAAGGCAGTGGAAAGCAACCAATCTTCATCACCTGGCACCCAGCCCACACCATCACCTGTGTCAGCAGAGCACTATGAGCTGAGATCATGGAGAGAGATCGGGGAGAGCTGGAGAGGAGCCCCACCATTGGTGAGGAAATGCCAACCAGAGCCATTATCTCTGTCCTGGGACCAGGCAGAGACCTGCATTGCCCCACCCAGCTCCACACAGCCTCCAACTTAGGACCTAGAGGTAATCTCATCAAACTCGGAGAGATAGACACCCCTTTCCCATGCTGGATTAGACACAGAAACATCAGATCTGAGTGGGAGACTTGACAGGCAGCAAGCCAGATGTGTCCAGATCTGATCCACCCTCCTCCCACAGTAGATCTGGGGCATCTGACCCAGCTGAGAGCAACCCTATCAGCCTTAGCTGAGAGCAGAGGAAAGTGACTGGAGATCAGAGCTAGAAGGAAGTTGAATTTACAGGAATGACCTCAGAGCAAGTTTTGTTTGTCTGTCTGTTTGTTTTGCTCATTTATTTGGTTTTTTTGTTTTAGTTTTTTCTCTTCTCTCTTTCTGTTTTTGATTATGTTTTTGTACTTGTTTTGTTTGATGTTTTAATAGGGTTTTTTAGACTTCTGGTTTGTGTATGGATATTTTTGAGGGTGAGTACATCAATGGGGTTTTTTGTCAGTTTGTGTGTTTGTATGATTGTTTGTTTTTGTTTTTTTAAACCTTTTCTGTCTTTGTGTCTCTTTTCATTTGTTAGTTGGTACGACTGTCTATTTTCCCTCTTCTTCTTCTCTCTCTCCACCTTCCTCTTACCCCTCTCCTTCCTTTTTCCATTCTTTTCCTTTTTCTTACCTCATTTTGCTTTTAGGGACCAAACCTATACTCCCACTGCATGGACAGATTGTAAGGCAGTGGAAAGTGGGTTACAGGGGGTCCACACACTTGTCAGCAGATATGGGGATCTGCAGATAGTTTCTGAATCACAGCTCCCCCTTCAATTAAATCTCAAAACTGCAAAAATTACAGCTCCCCCTCCAACAATCCAGCTTCAGAATTGAACAAAGCCAGAAGATCCACATAAGGAAGAACAGAAACTTGAGCAAACAGAAGTAAAAGCTACCCCCATCCTTGAAAAACAGAATTAAAGAAGAGATTATTTTTTTTAAAAAAAAGGGAGGAGGAAAATCTACACAAATAAAGAAAAACCAAAAGAAGAATATGAGTCTCACACAGACCCTGGGAGTTTAGACACTGAGAATACAGACTTCGGAACACAAACAATGAAGAGCCCCTAGAATGACTGATCTCAAACCACAAACCCAGATACAAGACATTAATAGAAAGAATATATAGAATTGAGGTACAAGAGGAAGAGTGAAGGAGTTGATAACTGAGATAACAACAATAAAGAATACAGTGAATAAAGTAGATAACAAACTGATAAGCTTGGAAAGCAAACTTAGCCAAGCAGAAGAAAGAATCTCAGAGCTTGAGGACCAAAATATGCAACTAACCCAGACTATTAAAAACATGGAAAAGAAGCTTAAAAAGATAGAACAAAGCCTTCAAGAGCTGAATGATTACTTTGAGAGGACAAACCAAGATTGATTGGAATTCCTGGGGCAGATAGAGAGACAGAGACCACCCTGGAACAGATATTCCATGAAATTATCCAAGAAAACTTTCCTCATCTCATCAGTGACACACCCATTCAAACACAAGAGATTCAGACAACAAATGAGAAGAACAACTCCTAGACACATAGTAATTTGCCTACACAAAGTATGAATAAAAGAAAAAATCCTAAAGGCAACAAGAGAAAAAGGTCAGACTACCTACCAGTGAAGACCAATTAGAATAGCAGCAGACTTATCTACAGAAACACTTCAGGCTAGGAGAGATTGGAGCCCAATCTTCAAAGTTCTCAAAGATAAACAAGTTCAACCAAGAATTACCTACCCAGCTAAGTTAAGCTTCATCAGTGATGAAGAATTAAAAACCTTCCCAGACATTCAGTCCCGAAGAGTTTGTGCTGCCTCCAGACCAGTTCTGCAAGAAACACTTAAGAAAGTATTAAACATGGAAAAAAGGAAAAAAGAATGATAATGCTCTTCCCAGGAATGCAGGAAAGAGATTGAAAACACATGAATCAACCCAAAAATCAAAAGAGAGACAAAAAACAAACAAACAGCAACAATAACAGCAAACTCTATGAGAATGTCAAGACAGGGATAAACTTTCCCACATCTCAATAATTAGCCTGAATGTGAAAGGTTTAAATGCACCACTGAAAAGACATAGAATGGCAAAATGGATAAAATATAATAAGGCAATGATATATTGTCTCCAGGAGACTCATCTCACCAGAAAGTAAGAGGATAGAAAACAAAATCTCAGGTGAATGGAACACGAATCAGACAAAATACTCTTTAAGCTATCGAAAATTTTAAAAGATATGGAAGGTCACTGTATAATGATAAAGGGTTCAATTCAGCAACAAGAAATATCCATCCTAAACATGTATGTACCCAACATAGGAGCACCAACTTTCATAAAGCAACTTTTAGTTAAACTTAAAAAAGATAATGACTCTAACACTATCATAGCTGGGAACTTAAATACCCCACTCAAAACCCTAGACAGATCATCAAGATAAAAAATCAGCAAGGAGATTCAGAACCTCAACATGACGCTAGACCAAATGTATTTAATTGATACCTACAGAACACTCCACCCAACAACCATGGAATATACATTCTACCCATCACCATATGAAGCATACTCTAAGATCGACCACATCCTAGGCCATAAATAAAGCATAAACAAACTCCATAAGACTGAAATACTGGCATGCACTTTCTCAGACCACAGTGGAATAAAAATAAATATCAACACCAACAAAGTTCCCCAAGAACCCACAAAAACATGGATACTCCTGGGTCAACACAGAAATCAACACAGAGAATAAAATATAACTGGAAACAAATGAAAATGAGAAATATCTTACCAAAACCTCTGGGATGCCATGAAATCAGGACTAAAAGGGGAATTTATATCTCTATGAACATGCATGAAGAAAATGGAAAGATCACAAGTTAACAGCCTAACAAGTCACCTAAGGGAGCTGGAAAAGCAAGACCACCAAAATCGTAACTTCAGCAGAAGAATCCAGATCACCAAAATAAAAGCCCAAATTCTAGATATGGAAGACAAAAAGATAATACAAAAAAAAATCAGTGAAACAAAAGAATAAACAAGATTGATGGGCCCCTAACTAGACTGATCAAGAAAAAGAGAGAAAAAGCCCAAATAAACACCATCAGAAGTGCAAAAGATTAAGTCACAACTGACCCCGAAGAAATTCAAAAGATTATCAGAGACTACCATGTACACTTGTAAAAAAACAAACTAAAAAACCTAAAGAAAATGGAGGACTTTCTGACATAATACAACCTCCCCAGGTTAAAACAAGAAGAAATTGAGAACCTAAATAGACCAATAACAATCCAGGAAATTGACCATGTCATAAGAAAACTACCTACCAAAAAAAAAAAAGTCCTGGATCAGATGGCTTTCCACCAGAATTCTACAAAACATACAAGAAGGAATTGATACCAATCCTATTTAAAGTATTCCAGGCAATTGAGAAAGATGGAGCACTCCCCAAATCATTTTATGAAGCTAACATCACATTGATACCCAAACCAGGTAAAGCTTCAGCAAAGAAAGAGAACTTCAGGCCAATATCCTTGATGAATATAGATGCTAAATTCTCAACAAGATCCTAGCAAACCAGATTCAATAATACATATCAAAAACATCCACCACAACCAAGTAGGCTTCATCCCTGGGATGCAGGGCTGGTTTAACATTTCCAAGACATAAACATAATTAAATGTGTCAACAGATGTAAAAACAAACTACATGATTATATCATTAGATATGGAAAATGCTTTTGATAAAATCCAGCACTCCTTCTTAATAAAAACCCTCAAAGATCTAGGCATAGAAGGAACATACCTCAAAATAGTAAAAGTCATCTACTAAGAAACCCACAGCCAGCACACTGCTAAATAAACAGAAATTGGAACCATTTCCCCCGAAAACTGGAACAAGACAAGGATACTCACTCTCACCCCTCTTCTTCTACATGGTTTTGGAAGTCATAGCTAGAGCAATCAGACAAGAGAAGGAAATCAGTGGTATCCAAATAGAAAAAAAGGAAGTCAAGTTATCACTCTTTGTAGATGATATGATCCTGTATCTTAAAAACCCAAGAAAATCTGCCAAAAACCTCCTTGCACAGATAAAGGACTATGGCAAAGCCTCAGGGTAAAAAAATCAACGTGCAAAAGACAGTTGAATTTCTATACACCAACAATAAACAAACAGAAATCCAAATAAAAAGCACAATCCCATTCACAATAGCCACACAAAAAACGAAATACCTTGGCATCTTCCTAACCAGAGATGTGAAAAACCTTTACAACGAAAACTACAAAATGCTGCTCAAAGAAATCAAAGATGACACAATCAAATGGAAAAACATTCCATGCTCATGGATAGGAAGAATCAACATTGTTAAGATATCCATCCTACCCAAGGCAATCTACAGATTTAACACAATATCCATTAAATTACCAGCATCATTCTTCGCAGACCTAAAAACAACAATACAGGAATTCATATGGAAACATAAAGGACCACAAATAGCCAGAACAATCCCCACCAAAAAAAAAAAGCAGATGTATCACACTCCCCGACTTTAAACTTTATTATAAAGCAACAATAATCAAAGCAGCCTGGTATTGATACAAGAACAGGCATATAGACCAATGGAACCTGTTAGAGATTCCAGAAGAAAAACCTCAATTTCTCAACCAACTCATCTTCAACAAAGCCTCCACCACCAACCACTGGAGAGAGGAGAATTTATTCAGTAAATGGTGCTAGGAAAACTGGCTGACCACATGCAGAAGATTAAAACAAGATCCCTTCCTATCACCATACACAAAATCAACTCTAAATGGACCATAGACCTAAACATAAAACCTCAAACTATAAGATTCTTAGAAGATACAAGAAACACCCTTATGGAAATTGGAACTGGCAACCAATTCCTAATCAAAACCCTAGGTGCCCATGCCATAAGAGATAAGATAGACAAGTGAGACCTCATCAAACTGACAAATTTCTGCAAAGCCAAAGAAACCATCAAGAGAGCAGGGAGACAGCCCACAGACTGGGAAAAAATATTTGCCAACTGTATGCCCAGCAATGATCTAACATCTAGGATCTACAAGGAACTCAAATGTGCTGAAAAGAAAAAAAAAAAACAAACAACCCCATTACAAAGTGGGCAAAAGATAGGAATAAACACTTTTCAAAAGAACACATACAAGTCATCAACAGATACATGAAAAAATGCTCAGCTTCACTAGCCATCAATGAAATGCAAATTAAAACTACACTGAGATACCACCTAACTCCAATCAGAATGGCCATCATCAATAACTCAAAAAACAATAGATGCTGGAGAGGATGTGGTGAAAAAGAAACTGTGGAAAACAGTTTGGTGATTCTTAAACAATCTAAAAATCAACCTTCTATATGACCCTGTAATTCCCCTACTGGGAATATACCTGGAGGAACTCAATCACTCTATGAAAAAGATACCTGCACGTGTATGTTATTGCAATGTTGTTCACAATAGCAAAAACATGGAACCAACCATGCTGCCCATCAAAAGAAGACTGAATAAAAAAATGAGGTACATATACATGATGGAATATTACGCAGCCATAAAGAAGGACAAAATTATGAACTTCACAGCAACCTGGATGGACTTAGAATCTTTAATACCAAGTGATCTATCACAGAAGCAAAGAACTGAGTACCACATGTTCTTACTTATAAGCAAAACTTGAACAATTATCTTAATGCTATAAGAAAAGGATTGGCAGTAGTGGGAAACTACCAGGGTAGGACAGGGGAGGGATTGGTGGTAGTGAGAATTTGCTGGGGAATGGGGGGGGGAACACAGCATTAACAGGGTACATGCATAATGAACATTTGTTTACTTAACCCTGAATTGTACCCCACATTTTTAAAATAAAAAAAAGTAAAACAATTTAAAAAATTAAGCTGCCTGATGTCAGTTATTTTTTTCAGCAAAGCTTTAGGGGACCAAGCTCCCAAATCAGAAGTATATATACCAAAAACATAGAAACCAAATTTCCTGCCTTGATTAAAAATTTTCAAGAGGATTTCAGTGGGTTCTGAACCATTTAAAAATACTTAATACCAGATCAGCTTACAAGAAAAACTGATGAAAATCAAGGAAGATTTAAACTTGCTTGAATTTCAACAAAAACTAGACACTGGATCTGCCTGTGCCTTTGACCTTGAACTTCCCAGCCTCCAGAACTGGTTTTGCTAAATATGCAGAGTGATTTCATCTCACACTTACCAAAATTTTATTGGGTAAATAAGTGTATAATTGTTAAACCACGTTGATTCTTGTCTGGGTATATCAGCTTTTTAATATCAGTTTGGATTGCTTCAAATTTGACAAGATTGAATATGAAAAAAAAACTATGAATATATATAAAAAAGACTGCTTCCATTGTGAAAAAGCAACATATGAAGTCTCAAATCATCGGTACTTAAGTTTCATTGAAGTTCATATCTTTTGCTAAACATAGTGAATTAGAAACACAAATACTCAGTGTGATAAACTTAGAGAAAAACACTGCTTTTAGAAAGACTGAGTTGCTAAATCACATCATACAAAGGTCAGGTGAAATAAAACAATTATAGTAAATCAATAATCCCTCTACTCTTTAAAGATGAAAGACTTTAAAGTGTTTTTCCTAACTCACGTGACTTTATCACTAATAGCAATTTAGTAGATTTAATTAGTATTATTGTCAAAAACCTGAATCTGAGAAATTTGTAATCTAACAAACTAAATAGTTTTCTTTAAGAGTATGCAGTTAAAAAGAAAGATAAAAATAAATTGTGTTCTATTTTTTACGGGCTGCACAACAATCCATAGATGGTCCTGAGCAAACCTCTCATGCAAGTTCTACATGCATCTTCCCTCTGCTGTTTTATTTTTCCTCTTCTTTTCCAGGGCATTTTTGTTCTCATCACTGTCCTTTCTTCCATTTTAGGAGGATGGGGTAATTGAGGACTTGCTTTCCTTTCCAGAAATCTCTTTGTTGCACATTGACAAAAATTTAGACTAACAAAGCACTAAAAGATCAGAGATAGCACCTACTGAGGCACCCTTCAAATGAGAGATGTGAATGAAGGAGATTTGTAGGGAGTTAGACTAGTGCTTTTCAACCATTAATGAGCATACAAATCTCCTGAGGATTTTGTTAAAGGGCAGATTTTTGGAAGTGGACCTGATATTTTGCATTTCTAACAAGCTCTCAGCAATACTGATGGGGCTGGTCCAGGGACCACATTTTGAGTAGCAAGGAGTCGAACCATTCTCTTTAGGAATGCATTCCTTCCTTGAAGTTCCTGAAAAACACTGAAGATTTAAATTGCTTTTCATTATTTTGTCTTGCTGCTTTATTTCTTTGCATTTGCTTTAGGGAAGATTCATATAACATTATGAAATCTACAGTTTCTCTTAGGCATGAATGTTGTACTGGGACACGTATCATAATGTATCATTGATAATGAGAAGACAAAACAACATCACTGAATGTTTCTCAACAAGGTAATCATGCTGCCTTTTTAGAAAACTAATAACCCAAAAGATTGTTTTCTAAACATCTACACTGTTCCAGGTACTTTATCAGGTCTTGGTGATCCAAAGTTAAAAATGACATAATCTCTGCTGATAAAGACCTAACAACATTCACTGTGGTAAGTGCTACAGTAGGGTATGGATAAATGACAGGGGAAGACAGAAGCATAATTTAACTTGCGTATGGGGAAGAGTGAAAGGTCATAGAGAGGATGTAAAATTTGAGTTAGGCTTTAGATTAATGACAGGTAAAGTTTTGCCTATCAGGAAATGGGGGTAGAAAATAATCTCGACAGCATGTGCGAAGGTATGGAGGCATTTGCTCTTGGGCAATAGCTTGGGATGGTGGGTGTTAGGCTCTTCATCTAACAAGTTCATTACAGGAAAAAAAAATAGAGTTACTGTGAGAAATACTGTGTTATTATTCACAGAGACTAATATTTCAAATAAAAAGCAGGTATTTTCAGGGGAAAAGCAGTATTTGAAAGTGTAAGTAGACATTAAATATTTTGTAATTGCTCTCCACACTGCCTTTTTAAAGATAGCTTTTGTAAAAGAAAGAAGGAAAGAATGTGTTTTGCCTCATTTATTAAAGAGGTTGCCATGGAAAAGCTGAACCTCGATGCCAGGATCACTGATAGTGAAGTTACTAGAGCACGCCTGAGAGACATCGTCTATTGCTTTCAGGCACAAGACTAGTTTCCCTGTGGAATTAGAGAGACAATCTACTATGACTACATATTTTTTAGAATATCTCCACATGTAGGGGGATGTCTTCTAAAAGACAAGTATTATATAGTCTTGCTTTTTCAGGCATTCTTTTTTATTTTTTCTTTTTTTTTAAACTTTTAACTTTTTTATTTTAAAGATGTGAAGTGCAACTCAGGGTTAGGTATACAAATGTTCATTATGCAGGTACCTTTGTTGATGAGTTGAGCCTCCCCCTTCCCCAGGCAGATTCCCACTACTGCCAATCCCACTTCCCTGCCCCCCTTCCAGCAGTTTCCCACTACTGCCAATTCTTTTCCTATAGTATTATGAAAATTATTCAAGGTCCGCTTATGAGTGAGAATGATATTCAGTTCTTTGATTCTGTGAAAGATCACTCAGTATTATAGACTCTAAATTCATCCAGGTTGCTGTGAAGCTCATGATTTTGTCCTTCTTTATGACTGTATAATATTCCATCATGTATATGTACCTCATTTTTTTTATCTAGTCCTCTTTTGATGGGCAGCACGGTTGGTTCCATGTTTTTGCTATTGTGAATGTTGCAATAAACATACATGTGCAGGTATCTTTTTTATAGAGTGATTTGAGTTATTCCAGGTATATTCCCCGTAGGGGGATTGTGGGATTGTATGGAAGGCTGATTTTTAGATCTTTTAGGAATTGCCACACTGTCTTCCACAGAGGCTGTACTAGCTTATACTCCCACCAGTAGTGTAGAAGTATTCCCTTTTTGCTGCATTCTCTCCAACATCTGTTGTTTTTTGAGTTATTGATGATAGCCATCCTAACTGGAGTTAGGTGGTATCTCAGTGTAGTTTTAATTTGCATTTCTTTGATGACTAGTGAGGCTGAGCATTTTTTCATGTAGCTGTTGGCGGCTTGTACGTCTTCTTTTGAGAACCATTTATTCATATCTTTTGCCCACTTTGTAATGGGCTGTTTGTTTTTTTCTTTTCATCACATTTGAGTTCCTTGTAGATCCTAGATGTTAGGCCATTGTCAAACACACAGTTGGCAAATATTTTTTCCCAGTCTGTGGGCTGTCTCCCTGCTTTCTTGATAGTTTCTTTGGCTTTGCAGAAATTTGTCAGTTTGATGAGGGCCCAATTGTCTATCTTATCTCTTAGAGCATGGGCACCTGGTTTTTTGATTAGGAATTGTTCCCAGTTCCAATTTCCATGATTATATCATTAGATGCAGAAAAAGCTTTTGATAAAATCCAACATCCCTTCTTGATAAAACCCTTGACATCTAGGCATCGATGGAACATGCCTCAAAATAGTAAGAGTCATCTAGGAGAAATCCACAGCCAGCACACTGCTAAACAGACAGAAATTGGGACCATTTCCACTGAAAACCGGTACAAGGATGCCCACTCTCACCCCTCCTTTTCAACATAGTTTTGGAAGTCCTCACTAGAGCAATCAGTCAAGAGAAGGAGATCAGAGATATTCAAATAAGAAAAAAGGAAGTCAAGTTACCCCTCTTTGCAGACGACATGATTCTATACCTCAAAAACCCAAGATAATCTGTCAAAAACCTCCTTGTACTGATAAGGGACTTTGTCAAAGGCTCAGGTATAAAATCAATGTGCAAAAGATAGTCACATTTCTATACAGCAACAATAAACAAACAGAAACTCAAATAAAAAGCAAAATTCTATTCACAATAGCCAGAAAAAAAAATCAAATACTTTGGCATCTTCCTAACCAGCGACATGAAAAACCTTTACAATGAAAACTACAAAACACTGCTCAAAGAAATCAAAGATGATACAGACAAATGGAAAATGTTCCATGCTCATGAATTGGAAGAATTTACATTGTTAAGATGTCCATCCTACCCAAGGCAATCTACAGATTTAATACCCATTAAATTACCAGCATCATTCTTCCCAGACCTGGAAAAGACAATACAGGAATTCATATGGAAACATAAAGGACCACGAATAGCCAGAACAATCCTCAGCAAAAAAAAAAAAAAAGCAGGAGGTATCATACTTCCAGACTTTAAACTCTATTATTAAGCTACAATAATCAAAACAGCCTGGTATTGGTATAAGAATAGGCATATAGTCCAATGTAACAGGATACAGATTCCAGAAGCAAAACCTCAATTTCTCAACCAACTCATCTTTGACAAAGCCTCTACCACCCACTACTGGGGAGAGGAGAACCTCCTCAGTAAATGGTGCTAGGAAAACTGGCTGACCACATGCAGAAGATTAAAACAAGATCCCTTCCTATCACCATACACAAAAATCAACTCTAAATGGATCAAACACATAAATGTAAAACATCAAACTATAAGAACCTTAGAGAATGCAGGAGACACCCTTATGGAAATTGGAAATTTTTTGTTTTTTCTATCAGCCAAAGTGACTGATGAGATTTATTAAAAGGACACTAGGAGATCTTGGTCAAGATGGCGGCAACACAGGCGGAACTGTGAGATTCTCCGAATGTGAGTTCCCCAAAAAGACTTGTGCCCTCCTTCCCCTACCCCCTTGCCCACAACTGGGCGCATTGGTCCGAGGCTCAGGGACCCCCGGTCCCACGCAGGGCCGGCTAAGGCGTCCCGGGCTGCTCCCTCGCGGATGGGAAGGCTCGGGTCTCAGCTCCATCCTTGACTGCATTGATCCCAGACTGAGCCTCTGGTCACCCTAGGAGGCTCTGGGCACCCACCCCTCGGAGGGTCTGATTCCATCTCTGACTGAAGTACACTGGGAGCAGCGTGGGGCCACTTCCGCCGCTCACCGCCTGCCCTTGGGAGCTTTGGGGCTCTGAAATCTGGAGCTCTGGAGCCCTGAATGGAGCGCCCAGCTGGGCAGCTGATCCCCAGGAGGCTCACGCTATCACGCTACCACAGACCATCATAGTCGATTGCTCAGGGATCCAAAGAGCAGAGAAAAAGGATCCTATCACTTCAGCCATTCTCCAGGCAGACACTCGCATTGCCCCACCCACCTGCGTTCCCAAGGTAACGTCACTAAACAGAGGACAAAGCCACTCCCCTGGGAACTAAGCAGCAGACGTCTCAGGTTGCAGCTCAAAGTAATCCCGTGCCTTGGGAGCTGAGGGACCAAACCTACATTCTGCTGCACAGAGAGATTGTAAGACGGTGGGAAGTAGGTTTCAGTGGGTTCATACACCGATAGGGGGATGCTGGAATTGGCATACAGATTCTGAATCACAGCTTCCCCTCAACTAAACCTCAAAACTGCAAAAAGTACAACCCCCAGCCCACACTCCAACCTCAAAAGTGAACAAAGCCAGAGGACCCTCATAAGGAAGAACAGGAGATTGCACAAGCGAA
>CAUYQG010113613.1:0-10017 GCA_963574415.1 Tarsius wallacei
CAGATCAGGAGAGGACTGCCATTGAAGATGTAATTTGTTTTTGTTTTGTTTTTTTGAGTCAGAGTCTCACTCTGTCACCCAGGCTGGAGTGCCATGGTACACTCATGGCCACCCCAGCATCAACCTGCTGGGCTCCAGCGATCCTTCCGCCTCAGCCTTACAAGTAGCCGGAACTACAGGCGTGGGCTACCACACCCGGCTAATTTCGATTTACTGTAGAGATGAGGTCTCGCCAAGTTGGCCGGGCTGGTCTTGAACTCGCAGGTTCAGACAATTCACTCTCCTCGGCCTCCCTAAGTGCTGGTATTACAGGCTGAGCCACTGAGCCCGGTCTGAAGACACAGTTTGTAACTCGCAGTTCCCAAGAGAAGGAGGCATGCCACGGTGGGGGGGAAGGGAATGGGTCATGTGGCGATGCACTGAGGGGAGTTGGTCAGGAGGCAGAGGGAGTGAAGGAAAAACACGGCCAAGAGTCTTTTTGTGGATTTCACTGAGGGAATGGGTGAGGCAGGGTAAACAGGCTAGGATTGGTGGGTTGGAATAATCTCAGTGGACTCTGGGGCATCGAGACTGTCCCCAGTTGTGTGGTACCTGACCCTGGGGAGATTATGGCAGAGAGATAGTGGCCTATAGCTTGATAACTTGAAAAAGGAGGTGGGGAGATGTGGGCTCTGGATTGGTTGGTTTGCATATGAAAGGTACTCTTACAGGATGGTCCTTTACTCTCCCTGAGAATTGGTAAGCCCCGGGAGGGGCGGTCCCTCTGGGGTCAGCAAAGCCTCAGATGTCAAAGCATCAGAATACAGAAAATAAAAAACGTGCTTAAGGCACCGTGTTTTCCAGCCTGAGGGAAAAGACACATTTTCTCCTAATGATGATGCACAAGAGGAATCCCTGACAGGACCTTTAATGAGGGACCAAGATCAGTGTGTGAAGGGGGGCTCTGAAGGGGCATGCAGAGGCTGCAAAAGTGCTGCTTCCAAGCCCTTACCTTGTTTCTACACTTCTCCAACAGCTCAGAGCCTGACCTGTGGTCCACGCTGCGCCCTGAGTGCTCCCACCCCCACGGGATCACTTGCTTCAACCTTAGATCCTTTGGGCAGCTGAGATCAGAGAAGTGCAGAGTCTATTGTGGACATCTGCTGTCCTGCTTTGGCCCTCCTCTGCTATCCATGCCTGTGTGTCTCCAATTCTTGCCTGTAAAACAGGAGCATGGTGTCCGGCTCACAGAGTAGGGCCCTGCCCAGCAGACCAACACACCCTCTCTTCTTGCTTCCAGGAAGCCCAGCTGAGAATGCCGCCCTCAAGTCAGGTGACCGAATCCTCTTCCTCAACGGACTGGACATGAGGTCAGAGGCCATTGGGGACACGAGAGCTTGGTGATGAACCATCCCCCAAGACTCCTGCCTCTTGGGACACCCGGGCCATGGTCTCCATCTCCTCTGACCAGTTGCGCCCCAGGGTCTATCTCCCCACTACACATACACACACCCTGGCCAGGACCTCAGTTCATTTCTTCCTTCCAACCAGAAAATACCCCAGCTCTATGCTGGAGACCCAGAGTTACATAGCTGTGGACTTACTGTGTGGCCTCTATGGGCAGGACAGGGGAGGTCTGGCTGGTGGCTGTGGACAGGGCTCACCCCAGTCAGGCCCTCCTGGGCCATCTCTGCTTGGCAGGAACTGCTCCCACGACAAGGTGGTGTCCATGCTGCAGGGCAGTGGTGCAATGCCCACGCTGGTGGTGGAGGAAGGGCTCGTCCCATTCGCTAGCGGTGAGACCCCCACTGCCATTTGGCTTCCTTGGACCACAGAGACCCTGCTGGGGCTGCTGTGTGTGGGATTTACAGTCTGCAAAGGACTCTGCTGTTCCCCTAAACCTACAATTTCCCTTTCCAGAGCTGTCCCCTAGGTGATGCTCTAGAAACCCAACGCACAGCCTTGGATGCCCTGCCCAAGGCTTTCCCTCTAACCCTGTCCCCAACTTGGGGCATCAGGTGCACCTTCCCATGTACAGCACTGGACAGCCACACCCCAAATCAGGAGGTCTATTGGCCCTAGATGCTAGGGAAATCTCCCTGGCCTGGGGACTCTAGATTACTTGTGCCTCTCCTGTCTGTGGTCCCAGCAGACTCTGATTCTATGGACTCCCCCAACCCATCATCAGCGCTCACCTCGCTGCAGTGGGTGGCAGAGATCCTGCCGTCCAGCATCCGGGTCCAAGGGAGGACCTTCAGCCAGCAGCTGGAGCATCTACTCACGCCTCCTGAGCGCTATGGCGTCTGTCGAGCCCTTGAGAGTTTCTTCCAACACAGGTGGCCGGGCCAAAGTGGTGGTGGGGGAGACCTGCCCTGGGTGGGTCCCAAATCCTGCCCAGATTCACATCCTGGTCTCTCTGCCCGAGCTGTCTCAGCTCAGTTCTCCTGGAGGAGGCTGCAGGAAGGCAGCACCAGAGGGCCCAGGGAGTAGACAATGTGGCTGTCCTAGAACAAACCCTGACTCTGACACCTCCTAGCCATGTGACCTTAGGCAAGTCACAGTCTTCTCTTCTGTGAAGTGAGGTAAACAGGGACCACCTGCAGTGTTGCTGATGGGACCCTCATGAGAGTCTCACACACCTGTAGGCACTTGCCATGGACCAAGCCCTTAGGGGAAAGGTTGGTGTCTTTCTTTTGGCACCTCAGCTGGATCCTGCTGCATCAATCACACTCCTTGGTCCTTGAGGTCATTATCATGACCTGTACAAAGCCCCTCACTGGTCCATACTTTTTTATTTTGGTTAAACAGCTTTATTAAGGCCGGGCTCAGTGGCTCAGCCTGTAATCCCAGCACTTTGGGAGGCCGAGGCAAGTGGATTGCCTGAACCCACAGATTCGAGACCCACACAGCTTGGCGAGACCTCGTCTCTACAATAAATCAAAAAATAGCCGGGCATGGTAGCACGCGCCTGTAGTTCCGGCTACTTGGAAGGCTGAGGCAGAAGGATTGCCAAAGCCCAGCAGGTCGAGGCTGCAGTGGCTGGGAGTGTGCCACTGCACTCCAGTCTGGGCAACAGAGTGAGACTCCAACTCAAAAATATATACATACGTACATACATACATACATATATAAACAGTTTTATTAGGATATAATTCACAGCCAGGCATGGTGACTCATGCCTGTAATCCCAGCACCTTGGGAGGCTGAGGCAGGAAGATCACTTAAGTCCAGGAGTTTGAGACCAGCCTAGGCAACACAGCAACCTCGTCTCTACAAAAAAAAAAAAAAAAAATTAGCTGGGTGTGGTGGCACATGCCTATAGTTCCAGCCACTTGGGAGGCGGAGATGGAAGGATCACCTGAGCCCAGGAGGTCAAGGCTGTGGTGAGTTGTAAACATGCCACTGCACCCTAGGCTGGGCATCATAGTGAGACCCCAACTCAAAAAAAAAAATGCAATTCACATATCATACAATTCACCCATTTAAGTGTAGAATTCAGTCGTTTTTAGTATATTTACAAATATATGCAACCATTTCCATGGTGAATTTTAAAACTTCATCACATCGGGCAACCCCCTGAGGTCCTCTCTCATTCTGGGAGCTTTCTTGTCCTCTCAATAAATCCTACTTTCTTAAAAAAAAAAATGATCACATCAAAAAGAAGCGCCAAGCCCTGTCCCTATCCTTCCCACACCTTCATCCCACCCTCTGACTAAGCAACCTCAGATTGACTTTCTGTCTTCTGAACTTTTGTATGAATGGAATCACATAATGTATGGACTTTTAATTCTGGCTTCTTTCACTTAGCATAATATTTTCAAGGTTCGTCCAAGTTATAGAATGTCCTCCATCCCTTTTTTATGGCCAACTCATAGCCATTGTATGTCTACACCATATTTTTTCATCCGTTTGTCCCGCCATGGCCACTGGGGTTGTTTCCACCTTTCGTTTCCTTTAGCTCGCTCACCCGTTTCTCACCCCTGCTAAGGCCACCAGTCGGAGTTTAACGGGCATCTTTTGTTTGAAGGTGTTCTTGAAAAGTGGACATTGCTGCTTAGAATGATGTGTGTTTTCTTTTACATCTTCATTGTGCTGTAGTGTTCTGCTTCTGCCTTTTTCCTTTTTTAATACGTTAAAAAGATTTTTTTAAATTTTTTTTAATTTTAAAGATGTGAGGTGCAATTCTGGATTTGTTATACATGTGGTCATCGTACAGGTAAAGTTTGGGCCTCCCGTGGGTCCTCATTCTGCCTGTTTTGGGATCAGGTACTTATTGATATTATGTGCCCATTCCCCACCCCCGGCAGTTTGTTTCTGACATTTTCACCAATTTCTATATGTTTACTTCTGTCCACGTTGCTCCCTGTACATTTAATACATTGTTAATAGCTGCAGCCAAATTCCCATGGATCATAGCACCATTCAGATTTTTATTTATTTTTAGAATTGGCCTCACTCCATTGCCCAGGCTGGAGTGCAGTGGTGCAGCCACAGCTCACTGCAGACTCACTTGCTATGTTGCCAAGCTTGTTGTAAACTCCTGACCTCAAGTGATCCTCCTGCCTCGGTCCCCCAAGGTGTTGGGATTACAGGCATGAATCATCACACTCAGTTTACCCAGCTCTTTATTTTTGCGAGTCTTTTAGCCATACGGTGATATCTTGTTATTTTAATTGGGTTTTCTTTGATTCCCAATTATTTTAAGCATCTTCTAATATGCTTGTGAACTTTTTCTATGTTTTTCTCTATAAATTACCTGTTCATACTCTGTCCATTTTTGTTTTCTTGGACTTTTTGTTCTTGTTGATTTGTGCAAGCTCCTTGGGTATTTTAGATACTGACTCCTCATTGACTTTGGACATTGTAAATATTTTCTCCACTTGTTACTTCTGTTATTAATTCTTTCCTATTCTAATATCAATTCTAATATTAATGTCTAAGTTGTGCTTCTTTGAACAAATATCTTTGATTTTGTATAATCAAACTTATCACATTTTTGGTCTTACCGTTTTGGCTTTTGAAATTTTAAGAAGTCCTTCCTTGTTTCTGGGTCAAAAGATAGTCTACTAATTTTATAAGTTTACCTTTTCCCATTTTGGTTTCTTCATCCACCTAGAGTTCACCTTTATGTGTGGTGTGAGGTAAGGATCTAGTTTTATTTTTTTCCATAAAATGCAGGGGTCAGCAAGCTTTCTACAAACGGCCAACTAAGAAATATTTTAGGCTGTTCAGGCTGTGCCAGTCTCTGTCACAACTTCATCTCTGCGATTGTAGATTGAAAACACCCATAGACAATATATAAATGAATGGGCATGACCTCATTCCAATAAAACCTTCTTTACAAAATCAGGCAGAGGCAAGATTTTAGCCCACAGGCCACCATCTGCCAATTCTTGATATAGTGAGTCAGTTTTCCCAATTCATTTTATGTGAGTTTTTGTTTTGTTTTGAGATGAATGTCTCACCACATTGCCCAGGCTGGCCTCAATCTCCTGGACTCAAGTGGTCCTCCCACCTCAGCCTCCCAAGTAGCTGGTACAACCGGTGAGTGGCTGCCATGCCCAGCTGTATATATGTTTTAATCTTCACAACAGCTCTGTGTGGTAGATACGATTTTTACCCCCATTTTACTGACAAGGAAACTGAGGCACAGAAAAGTTAAGTAACTTGAGAAAGGTCACTTAACTGGTAAGTGGTAGAGCTGGGATTTGAATCTGCCTAGCCTGTCCCCAGACCCTGCCAAACAGGGACAGGGCATGAGGCCAAACACTGTGGCGTGGAAGTGCCGCCCTCACCCCACTTATCATGGTGAGCCCCTGAGTAATGACCCCCTCGTGTTTGCACCCTCCCCAGGAACATTGACACCCTCATTGTTGACGTCTATCCTGTGCTGGACACACCTGCCAAGCAGGTCCTTTGGCAGTTCATCTATCAGCTGCTGACCTATGAGGAGCAAGAGCTTTGTCAGGAGAAAATTGCATGTTTCCTGGGCTACACAGCCATGACAGGTAAGCCTTCTCCTCCCTGCCTGCAGCTGCTGGCTGTCCAGCCTGCCAGGTGAACAGCCACGTACCTGTTCTCACCAGTGAAGTCTTACAGCCGACCTGGACCCCTTCATACAGATGTGTCCACATGCCACACAGATACACGTCCAACACACCAGAGCTTGACTCACGCGTGGCCCCGTGGATGTGCCTTCCCAGCTTGACCATTATGCTGTGTATGTGGTAAATGGTAAACTTCAGACATCCCCCTTAACCTCCCGGGGCCTCAGGCTTCTCACCCACAAAATGGGAGTGATTTTAGTGGCCGTGCTCTGTACTCAGGGGGAAATGTGGCACAGATCAAGGAACTCTTATGCCTGCTGTTTAGAGACGTGCCAGTGCATGACACCTGGATCGTGAGCACATGGCCAGGTCACACCTAGCTAGTACGTACATACACACACACACACACACACACACACACACACACACACACATACATACACACACAGGACTGCGGGGCCATGTGCAGCCTCAGTTTCCTACTGCTGCCCACCTGTTAAAGCATGCCCCCCTCCCCCCACCCGTGTGCCTGCAAAACCACACACTCTTAGGCTGTATGAACGGAAAGTGACCCTGTGAACCTACCCTGTTCTTGGCACTCTGCTATGACAGTCCCTGCAGATATGCGCTATGCTGGCCCTTGTGTGCCCATTGTCTGTAGTCCGAGGGGCCCACAGTTTGATGGGGAGGGCTGAGGGGTTTTTGTTGTTATTTAGTTACTTATTTGTTTATGTATGTATGTATGTATTTGAGTTGAAGTCTCACTGTGTCCCCAGCCTGAAGTGCAGTAGCACAATCATGGGTCACGGCATCTCAACTTCCTGGGCTCAGGCGCTCTTTCCACTTTAGCCTCCTAAATAGCTGGGACTACAGGCGCACACCCCCGTTCCTCGCTAATGTTTTTATTTTGATGAGGTCTTGCCATGTTGCCCAGGCTGGTCTTGAACTCCTGGGCTCAAGCAATCCTCTTGCCTCAGCCTCCCAAAGTGCTGGAATTACAGGCATGAGCCACTGTGCCAGGCCAAGGACTGAGGGTTTTAGCAAGAAGCTCAGGGTCCATGCTGAGCAGCACATGCTCCATACATCTGCCTAGGTCTGGAAACTTCTATTCCGCCCCATGAGCCCCTATGGGCAGCAGTGACTAGGCCTGGTACAAGCACAAGGCATTGAGACCCTGGAAGCATGGGGTCCTAGACTCTTGTCATGAGAAGAGTCCTGCTACAGTGGGCTGTGACCATCCCCACTCAGGCCTCTGTCCTCAGGCTAGCTGCACCCAGGTGCTCCTCCTGTTCCCGGCACCCTGTTTCTTGCCCCAGGGCTTCCCCTTGAGAGTTGCCCTGGAGGCAAGCAGGTTAGGCCACATGGTCTGGGGTCCACATATCAATGGCGATGACTCCTGCCCTTAACCTCCCTGCTTTTAGAGGCTTCTTGTCTGGCTGAAAGGACGGGGGCGGGGGAGGGGGTCCAGCTCCTTTGCCTGTCCCACAGCAGAGCCCGAACCTGAGCTGGACCTGGAGCCAGAGCCTGAGCTGGAGCCAGAACCAACCCCAGAGTTCCAGCCACGGAGCTCCCTGAGGGCCTCCTCCATGTGCCGCCGCAGCCTCCGGTCCCAGGGCCTGGAGGCTGGCCTCAGCTGTGGTAAGGCCCCCAGTGGAAAGCTGGAGTGGATGGGAGAATACGACCTGGGCTCAGTTTTCCCACCTGAAAAATGGGCTTGTTGAGGTGAGCAATCCCAGGGGATGGGGGCAAGCAGGACTGAGTGGTGGCCCTCCTGGGTCTGCAGGGCCATTGGTTCAGGGCTAGGTCTGGGCCTGGGCCTAAGCCTTAGAACTCAGATTCGGTAACTCATCCCCATTCCCCAGCAGGCCCCAGTGACTGCCCTGAGACTCCCCTTCCTCTGATCCCAGGCGAGCGCCAGGCAGGCGATGGCACGTCCCTCCCCGAGACCCCCAACCCCAAGATGGTGAGACTTTTTTTCTGCCCTCCAAGTGGGGTTGGGTGGTAGGTCGGGAATGGGTGGCCCACAGGGCTAGACCTAAGAGATACAGGCCAAGGGTCCCCTATGAATGTTTCAGGCTGGGGCAGGCCTGGCCTCTATGGCCATGTGAGGGACATGGGGGGAATGGGGGTGGACTGGACTCACCTCTGCCTCCCTGCCCGCCTCCAGATGTCAGCCGTCTATGCGGAGCTTGAGTCTCGACTGAGCAGCAGTTTCAAAGGAAAGATGGGGACTGTGTCCAAATCCCGGGCTTCTCCCCCAGGCCCCAGCCCGGCAGTCACTGCAGGTAGGGCTCAGCCAGAGCCGAGTGAGGACAGCACTGGCCTCTGTCATCTTGGCTATCTGCCTGGGTGTTGCCCCCACCCCCAAGGCATACCCCCGGAGCTGTTTCTCTGTTCCATGGCCTCAGAGACCTCCATGCATGGGTAGGAGCCTTCAAGGTCAGGGTTGTTCCAGCCCCTCCCATGTCTCTGTGATCCTCAACTCATCTGTGGATGAAGAAAACAGAGGGCTACTCCCAAAGAATTCTCCAAGTTAGCATGTGGCTATTGGATAAACTATTAAGTGCATGTGTTGCTCTGTGAATGGCCCTGCTGGGAAGATGGTTTCTCTGCAGTTCGCAAGGCAGGACCCCCAGGAGATGCCCCTGTGAGCCCAGAGCTTGCCGGGCTTGGGAGGTGCTTCATGCCCCTTGGTCTGGGGCTTAGAGAAGGCCCTCAGCCCTCGGAGTTGTGTTCAGTGAGTCCTGGGCGGGCCTCTGGTGTCCATTCCAAGATGGGCTGGGGACTGCCTGTCCCAGGGCCAAATGGTACTCCCCCTCACCCACTCTGGCCTTTGGTCACCCCCAGGAATGACCCAAGGTCACCCAAGGTCTTCCTGTACCATGCCCAGAGGGAAAGGGGAATGAACTGAGACACAGAGCCAGCTGTCCTAGGGCCCCCCGCCAGCCTGCACCTGGAACCCAGGTGCTGGCTGAAGAGGGGTCCTCACGTTCCATCCCCCACCCCAGGGCCCAGGACCCTGTCCGGCGTCTCGTGGCCCAGCGAGCGGCTCCTGCCCTCCCCCTGCTACCACCCGCTGTGCTCGGGGGGCCTGGCCTCCCCCAGCAGCTCCGAGTCCCACCCCTACGCCAGCCTGGACAGCAGCAGGGCGCCCTCCCCACAGCCAGGCCCCGGGCCCATCCACCCCGACAGCCCCCCGAGCCCGGACCCTGCCCGCCCGCCCAGCCGCAGGAAGCTTTTCACCTTCTCCCGCCCTGTGCGAAGCCGCGACACTGACCGCTTCCTGGATGTGCTGAGTGAACAGCTGGGGCCCCGGGTCACCATCGTGGACGATTTCCTGACCCCAGAGAACGACTATGAGGAGGTAGGCTTGCAAGCAGGTGTGAAGGGTAGGAGGGGCGAGGCATGGTGTGGAGGTCTGCAAGGTGAACAGTGTTCCCAGCTCCTGCAATAGGCCTAGTGCCCTTGGATCTGCCCCAGGCTATCCCCTGACTGCCCCAGTCTGTCCTAGGATCTGTCTTAGGCTACCTCACTCCCTGGCTCGAGCTAGCTCACCCCTTGTCCTAGGCTACTCCATCTCCTGTTCAAGGGTATCCTGCCCCTTGCTGAGGCTACCCCATATCCCCTGTCCCAGGTTACCCCATCCCTGTGCCAAGCCAGCCCACTCACAGTCTGACACTAACCCACAAGACCGTCCTGTCCTTGTCCCAGGCTAGCCCATTCACCCTTTACCTTGCCTTGGTCTCCCCCACAGATGAGCTTCCATGACGACCAGGGCAGCTTTGTAACCAACGAGAGGAGCAGTGCCAGCGACTGTATCAGCAGCAGCGAGGAAGGCAGCTCCCTGACCTACTCGTCCATCTCCGACCACATCCCCCCACCCCCACTCAGCCCCCCACCGCCACCACCTCTGCCTTTCCACGACCCCAGGCCCAGCTCCCGTACCTCCGATGGCCCCCGAGGCCCCGCTCAGGCCCTGGCCAAGCCCCTT
>CAUYQG010113614.1:0-34080 GCA_963574415.1 Tarsius wallacei
TCGCCCAGACTGGAGTGCAGTGGCTGCTCCCGGCCACCGCAGCCTCGACCTGCTGGGCTCCGGCGATCCTTCCGCCTCAGCCTTCCGAGTAGCCGGAACTACAGGCGCGCGCTACCACGCCCGGCTAATTTTTTTGATTTATTGTAGAGATGAGGTCTCGCCAAGTTTCCCAGGCGGGTTTCGAACCCGCGGGCTCAGGCAATCCGCTCACCACAGCCTCCCAAAGGCGCGGGATTATAGGCTGAGCCACCGAGCCCGGCTTGAATTTTATTTTTATTAATACAATGATTTTTCTAAACAGTGGCAGAATTTTTATTGATAGTGTTATGTAATTCATTTTGTCATCATTCCTTATTTAGAAGCTTCATCTCTACAGTCTCTGAAAAATATATGACTCACAAACTCTAAATGCACAAATGTTAAAAATAAATTAAAACTAGTCTGCAGCTGGGCTCGGTGGCTCAGCCTGTAATCCCGCACCTTTGGGAGGCTGAGGTGAGTGGATTGCCTGAGCCCGCGGGTTCGAGACCCGCCTTGGCAACTTGGCGAGACCTTATCTCTACAATAAATCAAAAATTAGCGGGGCATGGTAGTGCGCGCCTGTAGTTCCAGCTACTTGGAAGGCTGAGGCGGAAGGATCGCCTGAGCCCAGCAGGTCGAGAAAGCTTATCACGGGGATCAAGAAGAAATTAATCCATTCAACAGATCTTGCTTAAGAAACTTCAATGTGTCAGACACTGTGTTAGATGAAGTTCTTATATCAAGTAACAATTCAAATACAACATCTTCTACAGGGATTTTATGATATTTTGTGATTTACTTCTGTAAAATTTTGAGATTCTGGAAAATTGTGTTGGATTGCTACTTTGGATAGTGTCCCACTCTCCAAAGAGCTGTAATTGGTACTCTATGTTTTCACAGTTTAACATCCCACACAACTTGGATCACCCCCAGAAAGAAAATTCATAATATATTTATTTTAGAGTCAGGTCTATTGAAGTTCAGTTTACATTTAAGAAAAAGTAATCATTTTAGCTGCACAATTGACTGAGTTTTGACAAGTATATATAGTGTGTTACTGTCACCAAGTTGTATAACACTTGCATCATTAAAAAATAAAAAAGTTACATTAGGCTTAATTGCATTTTGTTCCCTTTCTGCTCTCCAGTCCCTGCTTTCTGCTTTTTTGTCACTTTTGCCTTACCTTTTCTAGAATGGTATAGAAATAGAAACATTTAGCATAATATTTTTGAATTCATATGTATTGTTGCAGGTGCCAATCACTTGTTCATTTTAGTGTTAATTCCATTTCCATAGATAAATACAATACAATATGTGTTTCTGTTCACGAATTAACTGGTATTTTGGTTGCTTTCATTTGGGGACTATTATGAATAATGCTGCTGTCAACATTCACACAAAGGTCTTTATAGGGACATATCATTTTCATTTTTTTTCCTGGGTAAACCTAGAAGTGGAATAGTTAGGTCATATGGTATGTTTAATTTTATTTTAAAATGTTTTATTTTTATATTGGGATGTTTATTTTCTAATAATTGAGTAATAACAGTTCTTTGTATATTCTAGATATATGTCCATTATTAGACATATATTTTGTAAATGTTTTCTCCCAGTATGTGACTTGGCTTTTAGTTTTCTTATATATGACTTTCAAAGAGGAAAAAAAAGCTATTTTGAAGAGGTCAGAATGACAAAATATTTCTTTGATTTAGAATTTTTATATCTATCTAAAGATCTTTGCATAACACAAGGTCACCAAAGTTTGCCCTGGGTTTTCTTTTGATCGGTTTATAGTTTTTTGGCTCTTGTGGTTAGATTTATGGTACATTGAATTGTGTTTTGTACAAAGTGTGACTTAATGTCTTGGTATTTTTTTCTTTATGATAGTGCATTGTGCCAGTTTCATCATAATTTATTTTTAGCATAGTGATGATTAGGTTAATAATACAGTAATAATCCCTGAATAGAGCACAAAATCTTATACCTCTTAATTAATGGATTCCTTTATAAAATGTTCTTTTGATTAGACTTGTGTAGTGATTCTCTGTTCCTGTTGTTCAGGACTTTTAAGTACTCTGAATCTGATGTGTAAGAAACTCAGAAGTCAATTCTGAGTTTGCCACTGAATAGAGTAATTTGAACACATTTTTCAAACCCAAGGTCTTAGCTTCTTGATCTGTAAATTGGAGTAATTTATAGTTTGGTGCAATGCCTAGCAGGAATCAAATGTTAGCCCTTAATACTGTCCGCTTTTTTCTCTTTATCACCATCCTCCTCATTAGAGCCTTGTTTCAATGAGGAAGAATACATTTGCCCAATTAATTATCCTTTATACTGCCACAGCGCTCTGAGCTCAATACCTCATGGTATTCTACTGTGTATCTGATTATTGGTTACTTTTCCTAGGATTATAAACTGCCATTTCATCTAATAATAATTCATTCTAATAAATGTACCAACACAATATTTATTGAGGGCTACTGTCTTTGTATTAAGTATCTCAGCAATGTGCTATGGACAAAGCAGGTATGATTTCTACTTGCAAAAAGTTCACAAATAATAATACCAACTATTACTTGAAATGTCTAGTATGGGCCAGAGAATATGCTACTACCTCATACACACGTAAAAACCTTTAATCCTCACAGTAGCCCTTGAAGTAGTTTCCAAATTTGTCTGCACGTTAGAATCATCAGGAAAACCTTAAAAATGTCTAACCCCCCCAAAAAAACACCACAGAACAATTAAATAAACATGTGGGAATGAGTCAAAGGCATTAATATTTTTGGAAGCTCTACAGTTAATTTAAATGTGCAAACAAGCATGGGAACCACTACTTTTAGGGCTGTTACAATATTACCACTCCTAGATTTCAGATGTAACCTTGCAATTACATTACATCTCTCAGATGTAATCTGAGAGATTAAGCCACTCAGACTAAAAGTTTATGCTCTCGAACATTACAGTATCTAACACTCAATTAAATTGAAATTCAAAATATACTTCATGATTTATGCAGGCATATGATTATATGTATACATTATCATACATATATGCATATATAGAGACTGAATATATGTGAGAATTAATATAAAGGAGAGAGTAAAAAAATGGAAAAATAACCCTAATATTATTTTGGAGGATGTTTGGAGGGGTGGTGTTACGGCTAAAGCACTTAAGAAATATTTTGAAGAGAAGTTGAGTTTTGAAGTCAGTTTGGAAAGAGAAGTAGTTATGCAAGTGCAAGATCTGGGAAAGGAGCTTTGGGACAGATGGAGCATCATGGTCAATTGACCCAAGGCATGAGAGAGCATGGGAGTTCCAATTTGACAGATAGTGAAAGAAGCTAGTGGTGACCTGGCAAAAGCTAGAGTCAGGGCTGAAAGATATGCCTAAGTCAACTATTGGAGTATCTTGTATTGCAGGATAAATGTTTTAAACTTTACTATTTGTTAATGTTTTTCTGAATTTAATTGATGAGTAACATGAATATTTTTGTCTTTAATGGACATGAAATGCTCATATGTACCCTTATGCCTAGTTTTAATTTAGAGTTGTCTGTGGTAGAAAGCAGAGAGCACCAATTCTCTTTAAATCTGTGCAGTAAAATCCCAAGTTCTTTGCAATCTGGAAACCACATTTCAGCATTAATTGCCAGATGCCACTGGCATGAAGCACATTTCCCTGAATAGACTCCTATTTGCCAGTTCCAGAGATTAGCAATATAATTGGATGTCAAAATGCATCCTTTCCACATCTTTCCCCGCTCCTCCCTGCTGTTTTCATAATGGCAAGCCTGAAGAAAATGAAGGTGATGTTACTTATTCTGGAACTCAGAAGCCTACAGTAAGATAGGGAGAGGTGTTTCCAACAGGAGAGCACATTTATTTATAACCACAGAGAAATGTGATTGCAAAATTTTCCTTCTAAATATTTTTTCGCTTTCTCACATTCTTTGTGTTAGTTTAGGCTTTCTCCACCTCTCCTGAGCTTCTGACAGAGTTTCCTAAATTCAGTCTTCTTTTCCTCCAAGCTGTATTCCACACTGCTGTACTTCATACTGTCAAAAGAAGAGTTGTCTGTTTTACTTTCAATTTTTTCACATTTTCCACTTCTGGATTCAGCATTATCTTTTATTCTTTATACGGAGAAGTTAAACCTCCTTAGTATTACTCTGCAATGATTTCTATGAACAAACAAGTCCTATCTCTTCAGTCTTATCAGCACAAACACTAGATAATAGAGATCTTGCATTTTTTATAGTTTTCTATTTCTTATCTGTGTTGCTTTTCTAATACTTATTTTCTTTTCCTGCCATGTCTTTTCAGGAATAATTTACATTGCTAATTCTTACCAACTTCTAAAAGTAGTTTTATCATGGTATAGTTCCTATAATATAAGATCCATCAATTTAAATATGTACAACTCAGTGTTTTCACTATATTGCAGAGGCTCGTGCGGCCATCGTTAGCGTTCAGTTTCAGAACATTAAAATCACTACAAGAAAGGTGCCCATGTCCATTACCATGTGCACACAAAGAAGAAGACCATGTCCATTAGCAGTAACTGTCTATTTCCCTTTTCCCTAGACCCAGGCCACAGCTAGTCTAATTTTTGTCTCTGCAGGTTGCCATATTTTAGACAATTTATATAAGTTGAATCATAAAATACTTGATATTTTGTGATTTACTTCTTGAAAATATTAGAATAATATTTTCAAGGCAAATTCATGTTATAGCACGTATTAATATTTAATTTGTTTATTGTTATGTACAAACCTGTAGCACAATATTTACATTTAGTTTATCCGTTTGCTACATCTTAGACATGGAATTGTTTGTACTTTTTAGATATCATACATAATACAGAGAAATAAAATATTTGGTTTTTGTTTTTGTCCAATCTGTGAGTAGTTGCTTCCTGACTGAAAAGTTTAATCTATTCTCATTTGATGTTATTGTTGATATAATTGGATTTGTGCACCGGTTTTCTTTTTGTTTTTCATTAATTAATTAATTTGTTTGTTTTTCCTTTTTAAATTCTTATTTTAAAATTGTGGAATACAATTCAGGGTTAGGTATACAAATATTCATTGTGCAGGTACCCTTGTTGATGAGGTGTGTCCCCCCTTCTCCAGGCAGATATCGACTACTGTATTTATTTTTGAGTTGAACTTTAATTTTATCACCTGGAGTGCTGTGGTGTTATCACAGCTCACTGCAGCCTCGACCACCTGGATTAAGACAATTCTTCCTCCTCAGTCTCCTAGACAGCTGGGAATGCATGCTCAAGCCGCCATGCCCAGATAATTTTTAGATTTTTTTGATGAGATGAGTTCTAGTTATATTGCCTAGCCAGGTTTTGAACTCCTGGGCTCAAGCAATTCCCCTGCCTCAGCCCCTCAAGATGCTGGGATGGCAGGTGTGATCAACTTCATTTGGCCATCTTTTTTTTTTTTTTTTAGTATGTCTCATGACTATTTTGTTACTCTGATGCTATTTTGATGTCTTTTATGGTATGATGTGAAGTTTTCTAATATAACCTCTCACTGCTTTTAAATTATGCTATGACCTTAATGTTTTCTTTGGGGCTTACAATATACTTCTTAAACTACCAGATTCTACTTCAGATTCATACTAATTTATTTCCAATGAAGGATAAAAATCTTATACCTATGTAGCTTCTTTCCTCACACTCTTATTTTTCAAATTTTTCTATACATGTTATTACTGTCTATGTCGATGTAATCTTTTAAAGAAGCTGAGAGAAGTAGATTAAGTATGCAATTTTAGAATGTGCTGTATTAGCCTTCTCATTCACAACGTCTACTTCTCTTTATTTCCTCCTATGAATTCAAATTAAAACTGTTGTCATTTTGTTACTCGAATTCAACTTTTTCCATGCTCTGTGTGTGCTATTATCATTAAGCATATTACATTTCTATATATCACAATTGCATATCAGCACTTATATAAAACCATATATACATATGAGAATATATGTTTTGTGCAATTAATTTAATTATTTTTAAAAATAAAGCAGGAGAGATATGCAACTGCAATTGATTCGAACAATATGGGGGCATTCAGGGTGCTGGCTCCCTGAAAAGTCAGAAATTTTGGTATAATTTTTGACGTACCAAAAATTTAACTGCCAATATAGCCTGCTGTTGCCTGGAAGACTTACCCATAAAATAAACAACTGGTTAACAGATATTTAGTATGTTATACATATTATATACTGTATTCATACAATAAAGTAAGCTAGACAAGAGAAAATATTAAGATAGTCTTAAGGAAGAGAAGATACATTTAACATTGTTTATTAGATGGAAGTAGGTCAACATAAAAGTCTTCATCCTCATCATCTTTATTCTTAGTTGTCTGAGGAGATGGAGGAAAAACAGAGGTTGGTCTTGCTGTCTTAAGGGTGGCAAAAAACAGAGAAGGTGGAGGCGGCAGGAGGGGAGGGAGGAAGAAGAGGCAGACACAGACAATGAAACTTATATTGAAAAAAAATCCACACATATGTGGATCTGTGCAGTTCAAACCTATGTTGTTCAAGGATCAATTGTACACTAACTTTTATATTGTTAATGTAATTACTTTTACTCTGGTCCTCACCCATCTTTTTTCACCCCACGTGTGTTTAAATTATTGCCATCCACCACTTGGTTCAGGCTAAAGAAGGTATTTCAGTATTTCTTCCAAGGCAGACCTGCTAGCAACACATTTTCTGTTTTGGTTCATCTGAGAATGTCTGTATTTTTCCTTAATTTTTGAAAGATTTGCTGGATATAAAATTATTGGATGATTTTTTTTTCCTTCGGTACTTTGAATAGGCCATCACACAGCTTTCTGTTTTCTATTGTTATTTTTGAGAAACCAGCTGTTAGTCTTTAGGTGACCTCTTGGATGTGCTAAGTTATTTTTTTCTCGTGGCTTTCTAAATATTATTCTTAGGTTTGCCTTTCAACATTTTGACAATAATATATTTAAGCCCCTGTCTTCTTGTGTTTAACTTATATGGAGATTGCTGAGCTTGATGGACGTGTCGATTAATTTTTTATTAGTATTTGGGAAATGTTCAGTTATTATTTCTTCAAATATTTCTCTACATCTTCCCTTTTGTCCTCTCCCTCTCGTCTTTCATTGTGCATATGATGGTGCGCTTAATTGTGTGCCACGTTTCTTTGAGGTGTTGTTAATTTTTCTTCATGCGTCTTGCTCTCTTTCCTCAGTTGTATTATCTTTATTAATCCGTCATCAATTTTTCTAATTATTTCTTTTTTAGGGCAAATATAGTGTTGAGCATCATTAGTATTTTTAAATTTGATTATTATATTTTCAACCCCCACATTTTCATATTGTGTTTTTCAATAATGCCAACTTTTTATTGCTAATTTTCTATTTGTTGAGATATTTTTCATTATATCTTTGCTTAATTACTTAAGTGTTTTTTAGTTCTTTGAGCATATAAATTTATAGTAATACATTTGAATTATTTGTTTTCAACTGGTATCATCTGAGTTACCTAAAATCGAACATTTTAGATAACGTATTTGGAGCAAATCTCAATACCAGTATTCTCCTGATCCTAGTTGTTTTTGTCTTTTTTGTTTAGTCCTTTTGGTAACTAAATCTGAAAATCTGTTTCCTCTTTAGTTGTGCAGCTTTAAACATTGCTGCTTAGATCTTTTTTGCTTATATTTTAGGCTCAGGGGCCACTCCTAGATCACCATAAGAGACATGTTGCTAAAATGTTGCACTTAAGGCCCATTAGCCAGTTTGATTATTAATCTTTGGAATTGTACCTGTGTGTGACTTGAGCATTATGTTTATAATATAAGGCATTTACAGTTTTGTCTCATGTTCATCCAGGATCTGTTACCTTAGAATTTCCTCTCTACTTTCTACTGAGCAGGAATAACCTTTGGCATGATATAGTGTTCCGGATCATCAAGGATGAATATGTTTTTATGTATAAGCTTTCTTCCTAGAAGTTGTCTGTGGATCAGAGTAGCTTATTATTTAACCAGTATTTACTCAGAGTTGTGGTTAAGTCCATTATAACACTGAGGTCTGTGTGTGGCTTAGGGAATCTTTCAATGTGTCTCATATCTTAGTCTATTGCTTCTCTGTAGACTAGCACATTATGTAGCATCCTGGCGAAGGATTATACATATTCTCAGGAGGTTTCCAGACTGCCGCTTTTATGAATTTTCTTTGTGAAATGTCTGACTGTACTTCTGTTTCCATTTTTGTTAGAAGTATCGTGCGTCTACCGGTATACTTTTGCTGTAATTAAATCATAGTTATGAATGTGACTATATGTTGAGGTCTATAACTAAACTATAACTTGCTTGCCTGTTTGCTTTTAGTTGTGGGCCTCAGCATATAGTCATACTAATGGCTGTTATTTAATTACAGCAAAAGCATACGAAGTAAATTCAGTAAAGAGTGCATGGGACAAAATCTAGAAGATACCAAGCACTTGCTTCTAAAAGTCTGTTCTTAGTGAAGTCACACAGACCTGCCTAATTCCTTTTGCAATACATTGTTACAACTCATGGAAAATGTTTTCTACTTGAGAATTT
The DNA here is from genome assembly GCA_963574415.1 of Tarsius wallacei. Classification (NCBI taxonomy): domain Eukaryota; kingdom Metazoa; phylum Chordata; class Mammalia; order Primates; family Tarsiidae; genus Tarsius; species Tarsius wallacei. Next base: position 8,618 of record CAUYQG010113614.1, read on the forward strand.
TGCCTGAGCCTCGAAGTCAGTCAGTCCAGGAGTTTTACTGAGGGCTGGACATGTAGTCACCTTTCATGTATCATATACCATATTTCCTTATTGGGAGCATTGGAAAAACAGGTACCCAATATAATCTATATTGTTTGTGCAAATAATTTAGTGACCGTAAATCATGTTTATCAGGTGGTGGTGGGAACTTCTCAAAATTCAAATTCTCAGACGCAAGCAAAAGAATAATTTAGTAAGCAGGTCTCTCTAAGAATAGAAGATTCAGTTCTGCTGTGTTAGTTCTTTTCCGCACATGAGGTTATTGCAGCAATTCAAATAGAAATGTTCACAACTAGGACTGGGTTATTAAAGTGTGTAAAGAAAAAAGTGAACAGTGTTGAGAGATGTTTAAAAGAAAACATGTACCAGATTCAAGGACTGAATATGGCAAGTGGGAAATAAGAAGATATCAATAATTAAGCAGGCATTTGTCTTAATAGTAAATATTGGTAAACTGATCTATTTTCAAATCCCATAATACGTCTAGTTGAAGAAATACTAGATAATAAGGGAAGTGTGTCTATTGATCGATTGATTAATCTCATATTTTAAGAAATACTGTAATTTGATACATGCATATGAGTATATACATACATTAAATTTATATGTGTTCACCTATTGGGAGTTTCTACTAATAAATTATTAAAATTATGCTTTTCATCTTTATGGTACAAATCAATTGAAAAATTGTACAGTTTTCAGATGGATGGAGATATCATATCAGGTCGATTTCTGGATGACAGGTTAGGACCATTGACTACAGCAGCCAAATTTGGGGTCTTCAATTATGTCATCATCCACTCTAGTCCATCCCTGTATCCACACTTGATTACGAAAAAAATGTATAAATAAGACATATAAAAATAAATATATAAATAAATAAAATGTATGAAAATAATAAAGTCTAAGTCCAAGGACTAACTACAACCTTAGATATGTATAGAGTCACAATAACGGGGCAGGATTGGCTCCAGAAATGTTTCTAAAAGGCAGGCCTTTGGTCCTAAATTGTTTCAAGTATGCCATTCACAGGTAAATTTATTTTTTAAAAAACCTGTAAATGGACAACAGACGACAGTTCTTAACCCTATTGAATACAGACAAACAACTCATGGATTGTTAGAAACTTGAAAATCTACCACACAATATTTTGTCCTCTCTGTGTGAAAAAAAAATGGAGTGAAGACCCAGAAGTATTTTTTCCACATTGTTGACTTTTAGAGAGGTGAAGGAAAAGCTTCCTCTCTCTCTCTCTCTCTCTCTCTCTCTCTCTGTGTCTCTCATCTGTCTCTCTCTCTCTCTCTCTCGACTAGTATACAGGATGGTTAGTAATGGATGGATGCATGATGGGTGCATAGATGAATTGAGAGACGCATGAATGAAAAGAGGGATAAGTGCATGGATATTTGTGTAGGTAAGTGAAGGAATGCATGGATAATTACTTATAGGGTGTGTGAGGAGAAAGATAAATGATGAATGGACAGATTGAATAGAAACTTACTTGATGAATAGTAAGATTAACGAATAAATGGATGTTGGAAGGAAGGAATAAAGAACACATAAAAGAAGAGGAACAGCAAACTAACACGTGCTTGCAATGTTTCATCTACCAAATTCCTTAGGGAAAAAATGATTTTTCCCATATTCAGTGAAAATGGTACAGTTCAGAAGATATTTCATTTTCTAATTATCCAGTTGTGAATTCCTCAGAGTTAGATCATGACACAGGAACACACTCAGCCCTATGAAGCCTAAGTAAATAAAGCAAAATGACAGCTCCAAGGCAGATGAAATATACATTTGACCCCCATTTTGACAGATACAATTTTAAGAACTGCAATCTCTCTAACTGTAAAGATAGGCCAGTGACATAAGAGACAAACAGAAATTTAACAGTTCTTTTTGTCTTTAGAGAGACAATACAGCTAATGAATTGAGTTGCAAAGATCAATTTTAACTAAAAGCAAAGCTGTACCTCTGACTTCCAGATAATTATCCCAAAGACAATGAAAAAAAATGTGCATCAGCTTTTTGGCTTTTTAAAAAATGTACTACCTCATTTTACTCTGAGAACAACCCTTTGAATAAATATAAGTACTTTAGGATTTTTTTCTTTTGGAGAAGGAAATTCCAGGAATTAGGGTAATTATCTTTCAAAGGTTTCTAAGACTATGATAAATCCATCATATGCAAATTACATTCATCAAGACATCAATAAGGAAAGTCCTTATTTTCATTTTGTGTGATATGTGGTGTTTTCATGGACTATCTTAGGTGAAAAACTCAGTTTGTATTTTAAAATTCTTTTGTTCATTTCTGCCAGAGAGAAGTGAAAGTACCGTTTTAGTTTACTACCATTTAGGAGGCAACAAAGTTCAAAACAGCATAAAAACTTGGAATAAAATGTGCATTGTCCTGTGTAACTTTGCAAGTATTATCTTAATTAGGTGAAGGCTGGAAATTAGGTGAATGAATACCAACTGCCAAATACTAGCAAAGTATCCTTGGGCCATAAAGACTGTAGATTCATTAAGGTTCTATTGCCTTCATTAAATGGCTATGACAATTATATTTACAAAACATACAATACACTTATATGTGGGAGTCCAATCTCCGCTGATCAGGGCCTGAGTTGGGGGGAGGGAATGAGAAAAGAAAGAGACAGAGAAACAGCGGGATTGGGAGGACTCCCTCTCAGCAAAGAGCGAGAAAGAGCAAATTAATTTTACCGCATGCCTCTTATATAGGACAAAAATCTCACAAAGGAAGGGGAAACCATACACACAGGATATGTTAATGTCTGAGTTAAATCACACAAGCAGGGTAAGTATCAATGACTAAACTCTGCATATCTTAACATCTATGCTAAGCAGGGCAATCGCTTAGAATGAGCAGGTTTCAGGCCAGACTTGGCACCACTTGGCTATCCATAGAGATGCAACCAAAAGGTCAGGGGTGACAAACGAAAATGTAGGCTTAGTTCTTTGAACATAAGCCAAAGAATATAAGGGCCTTGCCAGTTTATATTCCAGTTTCCTTCACTTATATGCCAGTATAGTTTTGGGCACATGGCATTATGTAAATTTACTGTCATTGTTATTTCTATTTTGTTCCAGATGAAAAACTGAGGATTTGAGAAAATAGACCACTTGTCCATAATCTTAAATATGGTAAATGGCAAAGGGACAGAAAGCGATGCTTTTAAATTGTATTTTAGTGTTCTCTCACAGAGTAAACACAAATAATAAGTGTTTCTTTAATTGTAAGAATTTAAGATTGGGTAAAAAACACATTTGCCTCACTGTTTGTGAAATATACTTGTGAATTGCTAAAAAATTTGCTTGCAAACACTAAGTGTTATTTAAGTGTATGCCAAAAAAAAAAATGTGCTAAGAAAAGCAGTTCATGTTAAATACGTTTACATAATATGTGAGATATTGACACAGGTTGTAGATCCCTTTGGTCCATCATTGGAAACCTCATATTACTACAGTTTCAGTTTTCACTTGAGTTTTGTTTACTTTTGTAAGAAAATTTTGCCAAATTATGTCTTTTTAAAAAATTCTACTTATGAATTCAAGGGAAAATAACAAAAAAGTACCTCTTGGAAAGTAGGCTATGAAAATGTATTGAACTTCTCTATTAAAATGTGTTCAAATAAATTTAAAGTAAAAAAGTACACATTTAGAGTGGTAGGGAATTGGACAAGCTAGTGTATAGCTGCATCAATATCTGCTGCTTTCAACAAAATTCACTTAGCAGAATGCAATTTTTAAAGGATTTTGGGAAAAGCATCTAGTGCAGCTGCTGTAGTTTGCTGGTGACAAAAATTAAACAACCAGCTTCATCCAGTTTTCAAATGGCAAAAGGATTTGCACAAATAGCCCTAGGGGACCATGGCATTCAAGCAGATTCACATAGGGGGAAAATTAAAAAATGCCTATTGGAAACATGTCCACTGATAAAATCCTGACATCTACAAAATGTTGTGCTGGCTTGTATCCACTGTCCCCTCAGCACACTTGTCATTAATGGTAATACACCATCATTTCTTGTGCCTGTAAGAAGGAAATGCAGCCATTGTCTGCCATGTCAACTAACTGTCAGAGAAGAGAAATTTAAAGGATGGACTTGAAAGGCTCCCAAAGGAGCAATCCTTGTACTCTTAAAGTGGGGGTCTGCAATCTTCAAAACATTTAAATAGATATAGAATACTTGTAAATACTGAATCTCTTTAGACACAAATCTGAAAACAAAAAATTAAATTGATCTGGAAAAACAGAAGAAGCCCCCTTTTTTTTAGTACAGTAAGTGGCATTCAGATCAAATTTATTCATTCAACCATTCATTTATTCAATATGTATTAAACATCCTGGATGTACCTGACACTATTCTAACAATTATTTATTAGAATAATAGCAAGACAAATGCAAATCTCTATTGTGAACGAACCTATTTTCTAGGGAGGAAATAATATATTAAATAGATAAAGGGATGAATGACAACTGCAACAAGTAGAGATAGGATTTAAACAGTGAATATTAATATAACCTTGCGAATTGTTCAGTTATTAAAGCTCCACTATACCAACTGGTGAGTATTGCTTTGTTGCCATGGTCTATCTCCTGGATCCCGTCACTTCTCCTTTGCACTTAGATATCATTCAGTAATAAATGGCAAACACTGGTTATAACATGATGACTTTACCATAACACCCTAAAAACCTTGCAGAATGCCACATAGGCAAAGGCAACTTAACTCTAGTCTTGGTGAAATGCTCTGTGATCCTTCATGGAAAACAGGAAGTGTCTTGCTAGGAGATATTACACTACTGTTTATCATCTACCTCCCTATTTTCCTGGAGGCTTCCATGAAGCAATTATTTATCTGTCTTTTGTGCCAGTGAGGCATGAGACATTCCACATTGCACCTCTTCCCCTCCTTTGGGCACAGCTGTAGACTATAAAAGTGCTTGGCTATAGTATAGAGTTGGACTCACAATGGCAGAGAGACCCACCACATGTGTTGTCTGTCATCTGGCACCCCTTGTCTGGTGTCATTCAGAGACCAGGATTTGGGTTGCCAACACCATGCTGATCTTCCTTATGCTGTCAGTATGAGTAATAAACTGTCCGAATAGTTTTGGGCTTATTGTCTCCTCTTGGCTGAACATACAGGAGTGTGACAAGACAGCATAGGTGCTCCCACCATGCTGCTGCTGAGGAACTGCTTAAATACTTGAAACTTGTCAAGCAGGAAAATCCCAGAACCCTCTTCCAGCATCCAGGAAAGAGTTCAATTTTATTGGTTTAGGCCTACACCACACCAATCATTTTATATTTTGAATAGCATAAGTGGTGAAAATACTAGGGAAAAAATAGAATATTCCAAAAGATAATGTAACAAGGATACTAAAATTATATTTCTAGTTCCAAATTGATCCCTGTGAAGATTAGCATTTTAGCTAGGATCTAAAGGATGAGTGGAAATTCACCAGGAAGAATAGGGTGGCAAAGAATATTCCACAACTCTAGGAAGAAAGAATAAGTATATGTGAAGATTTTTGTGGTATGTAAGAATTGTCTTATTCAGCAGACTATAAAGAAGGCCATAGAAACATTATATAATGCATTTGGGTCAAAATATCTTCTCTGACAGCCCAGCCAGATTCTGACAATTTTGTAAGTAAAGATGGATTTCTGATACTTCAAATACAATACAAATATAATTTTATTGCCTTATTATTTGAAGGACTATTGATAGCTTTAGCAATGAATGCAGAAGAGTTTAAGAAGAACTTTTTGACTGCATGTTTCATAAACCTAAGGATGTTGTTTTTTATAGTGTTGTAACCAATCTCATACTTGGAGTTAAAAATAATACTTGGTAAATGAAGATGTGAGAGAAAAAAAGCAAGAGACCGAGGGAGGGAAAGAAAAAGACGGTGGGGGGTGGGGGGACGGGTAGAAAAGAGGTGCTCAGGGAAGAAGGGAGGGAAGTAGGAAAGGAGAGAGAAGGAAGGAGGTCTTCCGTTTTAGACGTGTATATAATTTACACAATGTCTGAAATTTATTAGGCCTGCAGTAAATATCTGTTGAAAGGTTGACTGACAGAAGAGAAGGATATAATGAAGAAATTACATGTAATGAAACATGTAAAAAATAAAGAATTTAAAGCCTGAAATAATTAACTATAGCAGTATGTAAGTTACAAATTAACAATGTAAACTTGTGATGGGATGTCACCCAGTACTCCAGAAATAACTTACTTCTTGTTGGTTTTTTTTTTAATGTCATGAAGACTTATTTCCTGACAAAGGATAAAAAGCAATACTAGCCGGGCTCGGTGGCTCAGCCTGTAATCCCGTGCCTTGGGAGGCTGAGGTGAGTGGATTGCCTGAGCCTGTGGGTTCGAGACCCGTCTGGGCAGGCGAAACCTCATCTCTACAATAAATAAAAAAAAAATAAGCCCGGCGTGGTAGCGCTCGCCTGTAGTTCCAGCTACTTGGAAGGCTGAGGCGGAAGGATCGCCGGAGCCCAGCAGGTCGAGGCTGCGGTGGCCGGGAGCAGCCACTGCACTCCAGTCTGGGCGACAGAGTGAGACTCCAACTCAAAAAAAAAAAAAAAATTTCCCACAAAGAAGATACCAGGTCCAGATAATTTTACAGAGGATTTCTACAAACATTTAAAAAACAGATAATTCCTAACTTCAAACTCTTCTAGAAAAAGAAAAAGAACTCTTTCATTCATTCGTTTAAAAAAGCCAGTGAAACCAAACACACCATGGAAAAGAAAAACTACAGTCATACTCACTTAGGAAGCTATATGCAAAGATCCTAAAGATATCTGTAAACCAAATCCAGCAGTAGATGAAAAAATAATTTATTGAGTAAACGAAGGCAAGTGACTGGACAGCACACACATGTATACCAGATCTCCTGGAGTATTATGTACTCAGGGAAACTCATGTAGTCCCGAGGTATGCTCCCACATTGCCCCTCACTTCCGGGGGAAGCTCAAAGAGAGCTAGTAAGTTTAGGCACAAACACTGGGAGAAGAATCCCTTGGACTGTAGCACTTTAAAGGTGCATGACTGGGGAAATACCAGCTCCTCCTTTTCCATGATTTAGGGCTAGGAGTCAAGCTTTTTTGTCTGCCATAGCAGAAACTTAACCTTCTTCCTATTTTTCAGTCTTAGTAACTACCAGTTAGGAGAATACCAGCCTACTTCTCATCCCTCATGTGATCAGGGATCTGGGTAGAATCCTTGTGATTACAGCTATAAAATGTGCTCCTCCAGAACTGAGTGACTCTTATAATTTCCATGGAGGCCAGGCGGCATGTAATCAATCTTAAACAAATTAACCCTTAATTCCCATAAAGCAGTATGACAAAATTAGATTTATTCCAAAAGTGAAATATTGAGACTACATTTGAAAATTATTGATTCTCATATGAATGGATTACTATAATTATCTCACTGACTGTTCCTGCCCCCTGCCTCCAGGACAAGGTCACACTGTCCTAATAGCAATGACTACAATTGAAATGAAACCATCATTTGTGTAATTGCTTAGTATCTGTCTCCCCAAACAGAACATTTTCTCCATGAAGGCAGGGATTGTAGCTATATTGTTAATTATTGTAATTCAAGTATATAGCAGTGTACCCAATCTGTGATATAGGTGGTCACTAATAATTTGTTGGATGAATGGATAAATGAGTAAGAAGTTAAACTAAAGGACCCTCCTAGACCTAAGGCTATATCCTCATAGAAGGATGTTTTGTACTTTCTTCCTGTAATAATTTCTTCTAAGCATTCATTCTGCTAAGATTAGTGAGTTATGATGATAGTTTGAGTTGAATATGGGAGAGAAACTTTACAAAAGCCATCTGGGTTATAATTTATGTGTCCTGTCAACAGAGGGAAATACACAGCCTTATGTTCTAGTGGGAATGTAGGAGAGTTCCTGACCCTTGACCAGAGCAAAAGCCTGCACTCCCTCAAGTTCTCAAGAGTGCCTGGCTGTTGTATGTCAAGTCTTTCTTCCCATACTCATTCCTCTTTCTTTCCTCTCTAATGCCATCTTATGTTAGAGAACTTTCCTCAGTGTGTGCTGGAAATCTCCGATCAAGAAGTGTTGGAGTGGTATACTGCCAGAGACTTCATCGTTGGGAAACCACTTACTATCCTTGGGAGAACTTTCTTCATTTATGATTGTGATCCGTTTACTCGACAGTATTTCAAAGAGAAGTTTGGAATTTCTGACTTACCACGTATTGATGTGAGCAAGCAGGAACCACCTCCTATAAAACAGGTAATCAGATAGTGGTTCTTACCGTGATGAGAAAATTAATTTTCTGAGGTAGAATTTAAGAAAAAGTCAAAAAAGGACTTCTGTATTAATACCTGGTAAAAAAAAAATGGGCAAACTATATGTAATAGAGTAGTTCACAAAAGAATAAATATGAAAAGATTCTCAATCTAACTGATAACCAAAGAAATAATTTATTTTGACAATCTCCTTATTTATAAGAAAACAAAGTATAAGGAGATTGACAAAATAAATTATAACATATGCATTTCATGCAATTAAAAGACTATAAAGCCTTCAAAAAAGAAGCAGTAGATCCCTACATGTTGACGTGGATAAATACCCGTAATGTATTTTTAAGTGAATATGTATCTACAATATGGCCCTATTTTTGTACATAATTGTAAATAATATCTGCTTATATGTGATGAAGAAAAGACTTGGATGGATATCTACCTTACTCTTTTTTTTTTTTTTTTTGAGTTGGAGTCTCACTCTGTCACCCAGCCTTGGAGTGCAGTGGCACGCTCCCAGCCACCGCAGCCTCAACCTGCTGGGCTCCGGTGATCCTTCTACCTCAGCCTTCCAAGTAGCCAGAACTACAGGCGCGAGCTACCATGCCCAGCTAGTTTTTGATTTATTGTAGAAACGAGGTCTTGCCAAGTTGCCCGGGCGGGTCTCGAACCCGCAGGCTCAGGCAATCCACTCCCCTTGGCCTCCCAAAGTGCTGGGGTTACAGGCTGAGCCACCAAGCCCAGCCATCTACCTTACTCTTAACAGTGATCCGTTCAACATATGGGAATACTCCTCTACATGGCTTTAATACGAAGTATTGATTAGCTTTTTTAACATTTATTTTTTCCAAATGTTTATTGTGATCAGATACACATAACAAAATTTACTGTTTTAACCACCTTTAAGTGTATCTTTTAATGGTATCAATTAATTCTTTGAAATGATTTATTATCTTAAATTATGTAAAAAAGAACATGTAGAATTACAAACCAAAGTTGCAATAATACTAGCCTGTAGACTAATTGTTCAAATGTATTTGTCTTTTAGCTCATGTAGAAAACAAGGTAACAAACTGTCATTATGAAAATACTACATTTTATAATTCCCATGTATTTATCTTCATCAAGATTTGTATTTCTTCATATGTCTTCAAGTTATTTTCTAGTGTCCTTTTATTTCATTTTCTTATAATGTGTCTCAGTGTCAGTTCTCTGAGATTGTCTTACTTAGATTGAGCTCCTTGGATATTTATGTTCATGTCTTTAACCAAATTTAGGAAGTTTTCAGCTATTATCTCTTTAAATACAGTTATGTGTCACTTAAAAATGGAGACATGTTCAGAGAAATATGCAATTGGATGGGCTCTTCATTGTGTGAATGTCATAAAGTGCACTTATACAAACCTAAATGGTATAACCTGTTTCTAGGCTATAAGCCTGCATGGCATGTTATTGTACTGAATCCTATAGACAATTATAACACAATGGTAAGTATTTGTTTATCTAAACATAGAAAGGTACAGTAAAAGTACAATATAAAAGATTAAAAAATGGAGTGGGCTATGGTGGTTCACGCCTATAATCTCAGCACTGTGGGAGGCAGAGGCAGGAGGATTGCTTGAGCCCAGGAGTTCAAGATTAGCCTGGGCAACACAGCAAGACCCTGTCTCTACAAAAAAATCCAAAAATTTGGAAAAAAAAAAAGGGCAAAAAGATTAAAAATGGTACACTTATATAGGAGACTTACCATGGATGGAGGTTGTAGGACTGGAAGTTGCTCTAGGTGAGTAGTGGGTGAGTGGTGAGTGAATGTGAAGGCCTAGGACATTATACTATTGTGGTCTTTATAAAAACTATATTTAGGCTAGACTAATTTATTTAAAATCTTTTTTCTTCAACAATAAATTAGGCTTAGCTCACTGTACTTGGTAAAATTTTAAATTTTTTAAAACTTTGGTTTTTTTGTAAAAATACTTAGCTTAAAATACAAACATATTGTAAAACTATACAAAAATATTTTCTCTTTTGTGTGTTTATTCTATAAAGTTATATCTATAAAAATATATCTATTTTTAATTTTTTTTAACTTGTTAAAATTTTGGTTGAAAATAAGACACAAACATACACATTAGCCTAGGCCTACACAGAGTCAGGATCATCAATATCACTGCCTTTCACCTCTACATCTTGTCCCACGAGATGGTCTTCAGGGGCAGTAACATGCATGGAACTGTTATCACCTATGATAGCAAAGCCTTCTTCTATAATATCTCCTGAAGACCTGCCTGAGGCTGCTTTGCAGCTAACTTTTTTTAGTAATAGAAAGAGTACACTTTAATATAACAATCAAAAGTAGAGTATAGAAAATACATAAACCAATAGCGTAGCTTTCTTTATTATCATTATCTAATATGATATACTGTATATAATTGTATGTACTAGACTTTTTATACAGTTAGCAGCACAGTAGGTTTATTTGTACCAGTATCACCACACACACATGAGTAATGTGTTCCACTATGACTTCATGACAGCTACAACATCACTAGGCAATTGGAATTTTTTTTTTTTTTTTTGAGTTGAAGTCTCACTGTGTCACCCAGGCTGGAGGGCAGTAGCCTGCTCCCGGCCACCACAGCCTCAACCTGCTGGGCTCCTGTGATCCTTCCGCCTCAGCCTTCCAAGTAGCCGGAATTACAGGCACAAGCCCACACCTGGCCAGTTTTTGATTTATTGTAGATATGAGGTCTCGCCAAGTTGCCGGGGTGGGTCTCGAAACCACAGGCTCAGGCAATCCTCTCGCCTCAGCCTCCCAAAGTGCTGGGATTATAGGCTGAGCCACCGAGCCTGGCCTCCATTATAATCTTACAGGACCATTGTTATATATGTGGTCCATCACTGACTGAAACATCATGTGGCATATGACTGTATTCTCTCTTCCCCTTTCTCTGTGTCTTCCCCTTCTGAGACTCTCACAATGCATGTATTTGCTTGATGGTAGCCTACTAGTGCCTTTGTCTTTTTTTGTTTCTTAAACTCAATAATTTCTATTGTCCTAACTCTAAGTTATCAGATTTCTTTCTTCTGCCTACTCAAATCTGCCTTTGAATTCCTCTAGTTAATTTTTAATTTCAATTAATTTTAGTTTTCGGCTCCAGAATTTCTTTTTGGTTTCTTTTTTAGATTTTCTTTCTCTTGATTGGTATTTCTATTTTGTTCATACATCATTCTTTTTACCTTTTTCACATCTTTAGTTCTTTAAGCATTTTAAAGCCAGTTGTCTTAAAATCTTCTCTAGTATATCTACCATCGGGTCTTTTTCAGAGACAGTCTCTGTTGTTTTATTTTTTTCTTTGAATGAACCATACTTTACTTGTTTTTTATGTACCTTGTGATTTTTGTTGCTGAAAACAACATACTAATATGGTAACTCTGGAAATCAGAGTCTCTCCCTTTCTCAGGTTTGTTGTTTTTTTCTTTTGTTTGTTTGTTTGCTTGATGTTTGCTTGTTATAGGATTTCTCTGCACTAAGTATCAGCCTGAAGGTGTAAACTTAAGGTTTTCTCAAGTCTCTTCTGAGCCTGTACCTTTCCCTGAGCGTGCATGATCTCTTTCTAATTTTCCTCATATATGCATTTGTTTTGAGTGCCCTAGTCTTCCATGTCTGGCTTCCAAAAGAGAATAATGAAATGGGTGAAAATGGGGTGCTAGCCCTCTAGAACCCCTGGAGGTCACTTCAGCTGAAGAGCAAGGGGCCTGCAGCAGAGGTACAGCAACTATGGCAATCTGCTTCTCTGTCTGCGTTCTGTGGTTGAAGCAGCAATCAATGATCAGAACACAGATCCTCAATATTTGGTGGATAGGGTTCTTTTGTGCCTACTCTGGCTCTTGCAAGCTATGTGCAGTTTGCTTGGGCTATCTACCACAGGTCTGTGGGTATAGGGTGGGTAACTACTACTGTTCTAAGAGCTAAAATTTACAGAAATTAACCACAATTACCGTGCAAGCCTTTCCCTGGAAGTTACAATCCTTCAATGGACTCCAGAGTTCCCAAATGGTTTTTTCAGACAGATTCTACCTGTACAATTGTTGTCTAGGTAGGGAGACAGATTCCTGGTGTTTCCTATTCTTCCGTCTTCCCACAATCCTCCCTTGTATTATTAACATTTTTATTTATTTTGATTTTTTTAAAAGCAATATATTTTAAAATTCCAGTTCCCTAGGGCACTTGATCATTCTTTGCTTACTTTCAAATCCTTTCACTTAAAAAGTAATTGAGGCAAAACAAAACCTGATTAAAAAACATTGGAAGATGACTTTCTTTCATTGCAGCATAGTGTCCCTTAGAACCACACTGAGCCATACAGTTGAGTTCTGTGTACCACAAAAGTCCACTGTGCTTTGAGAGGAAGTTCATGACACTATTAATGTACTAGAGTAGTAATCTTATAAAATGAGCCTTCAGAATTCTAGCCAGGCTACATATTTTAAAGAGTTTCAAATGAAAATTGCATGTTTTAAAGTTACATATTGTATAGGAAATTCAAGAAGTAACTAAGGTAATAAGACAGCTCAGTATCATGGACTCAAAGCTCTGATGCTTGTTACACCTGTTTGGGCAGGAGCAACTCATACAAGGTTTCTATGTCTATTATTCATGTATAAGATAGGATATTAACACCTGTGACCCATCTTTATATTGTTATTGTTTGATTGAATAATATTGCTGGCCCTTTCTCCTCAAAAGAAAGGTATGAATAAAAGGATGCAATTACTGAATTCCTTTAGCCCAGGACTCTGCCTCTCACCATCTGCTGCTCCTCTCACATGTGCTTGACCTCCAGTCATACTGAATTACATGTGCTCTGCCAGTATAGCATCCTGTCTGACTCCCCTGGACTTTGATGGAACTCTTCAAACTGCTTGAGCTGCTTTTCTATTGTTTCTTTTCATGGCTCTTTTTCATCCTTTAGTATTCAGTGTAGGCCTTCTCTTCTCCAATAAGGCTTCTCTAAAGCTCCAGGAAGAACTAAAAGCTTTACATCTGCTGTTTGCCTCGCTCCACTAGACTTATCCATTAAATTATCTGTGTGTGAATCTTTTCTACTAGGCCGCAATTCCTTTAGGACAGGACTATGTCCTATTTGTCTTTCTCTCCAAGTATCTAGCACATTACCTAACAAATAGGAGGCAGAGAATGTGTTTCTTGATGAACTGAAGAGGATTGCCTATAAACATGTGTGTGCTCCCCGAAAAGGCAGTAATGTCTTAGGCAAGACTTTCAGAAATAATGTTTTATAAAAACAATTACAAAGAATAATTTGGATTTTCATATGCTTTGAGTTCCCAGGGGCAATAAAATTTCTGGAAGGAAGTGTGGGTGATAATTCTGCTTGCCGTTAGTTTTTTTGTGTGTGTGATAGAATTTTTTATCAATGAGTAAATTCATTGATTAAGAAATTATAATAAACCCTTTGCTCCCAACTTTTTTGGGGGCAGCATTTGATGCAGTATACAGGGGAAAATACCATAAGAACAGATCTGGATTTTGATCAAGCAAACTATTTTGCCACTTTAGTTGATAAATAAGGGTGGTGTGAAGCAGCAGTTCAAGGGACTTTCCCAAGGTACAAAGACATTTCAATGATATGTCGGACATTCTTACAAGAAGTTGTCTTATCTAACCAGGAGGTAGGGTGGGGAGGAATCGCAATGTCACTATGCCCTTTTATCAGTGAAAGGACTTTGATCTGTCTTTTGAACCAATGAAAGCTTCTGAGTCTTAGAATACCTCTGTTCCCCATCCTCATTCCTCTAGTCTTCTTTCTCCTAACCTGTCTTCTGAGGGAAGAAAGGGGAAAGAAGGCTTGGATCAAGAGCAGAGAGAACTGAAGAACCACTGTACATTTTGGTTTATTTGTTTTGCCGTATCCCAGCCCCTTTATATAGTAAAACTAATTCTATATCATAAAACATCCATACATATGGCACATTAATTATAATGTTTGGTCAGTTTATTTCCAGTAAATGCTTTACAGGAATAATTCTATTATAAGTGAATTATCTCTGCCTGTCTGTGAAATTTGTCAGAAATGAATAGGAGTGCTTCCCTTACTAAGCAGCAAATACCTTCTAGTCATTACATGAATAATGCTTAGTCATTACAACTCGGTCATTTAACCCTAAACAACACAAGTGGAGACCAGGGATAGGAAGCTGTAGTGGGAGTCTAGTGGGCTAAAGCTAGAGCCAATCCAGTGGTCAGGAACAGAAGTGGCTATGCAGTGGGTACATTCAATTCAAGAATCATGGCACTCAGAAGTCAAGCTGCTCTGCTAGATCAGGAATAAGTAAACATGGATCAGTGGCCAGATGTGGTTCATCCCAGGCTGGCTCCATCTAGAGGCATGCTGGTAGAAAAGAAAAATAAGCCAGACTAGGAGAGCTAATCTGCTATGGGGGTGGTCCCTAAAAGCAGTATCTGAAGGTGATGGTACTCTTGGCTCCCACAGCAGAAAATCTGGTAAGTAGGTCATATGAGCAGGAGTATCTAGGAGTGGTGATGTCCATGGCCAGGTGAGTGGCTCTTGTAGTTCAGAACAGGACCCAGGCAGTAGCTTGGAGTATGAGAAGCAAGGAGCCTGGACTCTAATCATTGAGCTGATATTTAGGGGACGTCTTCATTCCAAGTAGGGGAAATGAGGTGTGATTCAGGAAAAACAGGTAAAAGTATGTTCAGATACAACAGTAATTTGAAAAAAAAGGCTCAGAGGGTTACAGCTACCTTCCTGTTTCAAAATCCTTCAGTCCCCAGCCCCACCCTCGAGCCAGGATACTCTCATTGTGTGTTGGCACAGATACAAAGCAAGTTGAGGTTCCACCACTTTGCAGTTTCTGCCTAGCCTACAGAGGAAACTCAAATGTTTAACATGGAGGATCTCTGCCCAAGGACCCTCTCTGTCCACGGTAACCTGTATATTCTGGGAGCGGTGGTTTTGTAATTGAAGCACATTAGGTCATTGTCCATCTGCTAAATCCACTAGTCATATTCTAGCCACGATGATTACATTAACTGTAGCACCAGCAAGTGGGTGAGGGGTCAGTGTTCCAGGTAGTACACCTTGGAAAAATCTAGTAGAGTCATTCATTGTTGAGGGATACCCTGTTATGAGTGGTACTTGGGACCCTGTGTACTCATTTGTTAAAGTTCCTGAATACAATATTTTTAAAGATTCTGGGAAGATAGCTACAAGTGAAAAGTGTGGTACAAGCTAAGTGTCCCAAGAAAGCATAGCAAAAAGGAGTCAGAGAAAAAGAACCTTGCTGGTATTTGCCTAGCATTAGATGAAAAAGAGGAAAACTTCACCTCCAACCTAAAGTTTTTAGGGAAATTAATCTTAGCATCACACAGTGATACTTCAAGCTATTCATGGACCCTGAATGAAACATATAAGCTCAGCCTATACCTTCAAACGAATTCATCCAATAAACTTTGCATCTGAAATTTGGTTTCTAAGTGAGCTTCTTCACTAAGAAAGTAGGTTTCTGTGTGGACAAGGAGTCTGAGTTCTCAAAAAACTATAGCCAACTTCCTCTTCTGTAAGGCAGAATTCTTGAAATGAAAGTATTAGAAATAGGGAGGCAAATAGGAGAAAAAGCATGAGTAAAGTCTGTTGGGGTCTCCCAACTCCAGCAGACACACACATACACACACACACACACACACACACTCACACACACACTTTGGGTGAACTGAGGAAACACACACACACACACACACACACACACTTTGGGTGAACTGAGGAAACAGTCTCCAGATTTGCCAGGGAGAGGCCCACACTACAAGGTCATCTGCTTTGGGACTGAGGGCAAAACATCTGCTTTGGTAATAAGAGTCAGTGGACATTAGCACTAGTTTCTATCCAGCCCTGGGAGTTACTCTGAAGCATCATCAGTTACTTCTATGATCAGTGAACACGATGTAAAATCCAGAAACAATGAGGAAGGGAATAAGCGATAGGTTACTTTTTTCTGACTATATTTGTATATATATATAACAGAAAGTGTTTTAAATAAATATCCTCCAAAGTTGTTTTTTTCCCCAGAAATGTATTTTTAATGTACCTGTAATGTAATTTTAACAGAAGTAGCATCTGCCTTAGTTCTTGCTTCCTGTGTGTCTCTAGGAATTGCCTCCTTATAATGGCTTTGGACTAGTCGAAGATTCTGCTCAGAATTGCTTTGATCTCATCCCAAAAGCTCCGAAAAAAGACATTATTAAAATGCTGTTGAATGATAACAAGGTGCTTCGTTATTTGGCTGCACTGGTGAGGCTATTTCTTAAATACTAAAGGTTTGGTTCTGTCTCGATACTGTTTACAATTGTCCATTTTGTTTGTGAGCTGTAGAGTAACAGCTGTCAGAGTTATGCGTTTACTCAGCCAATCATTGGATCTAGTACTCAGCCTTCAGTGGTTTGAAATTCTGTTAAATGAAAATTAATGAACAAATAACTACCTGGATAAATTGCTTAACAAAATTTTGTATGTAAGAATCCAGACACAAACAAATATGTACATTTATGTAATTCCATTTACATGAAGATTTAAAAAAAACGAAAGGAAACTGTTTAGGAATAGCTACTTTGTAGCGAAACAAAAAAAATACAACTCAAGATAATGCCTTTTTTGGTAGGGGAAGGGTTGAATATTGTCAGGGCGGGCGCTTGCTAAGTTCTGCCAGTGTTCCGTTTCTCCATCTGGGTAATGGTACATGGGTGTTCACTTTATGAAAATTCTTTGAGATGTACATTTAAAATTTTATTTTGCAATTTTCTGTCTGTGTTACCTCTCACAGTAAAAAAGATTTTAAAGAAACTCAACAGGACTATTAGTAAATAAGTAGTAGATATCTTCAGGGGGCAGGAAAAAAGAAGTGATCTTCTGGTTGTGATAATTTTCAAATATTTTTCCCTGACTGGTTTGGTGAAATAGGGTAAGTGCCATTAGGCTCGTTATCAAAGCTGCAGAGGAAGAAAGAAAGGGGAAAAGGCTTAGTAGTGAGGTAGAGACTTCAGAGGAAAAGATGGACATTCAGAGAGAAGGAAGTATGCTGGAGAAATGGTGAGAAGCAAATATGATTAAGTCCTATGGAGTTCAGAGACACTGGATGTGTTCTGAGAAAATAAAGTATACTAGCCTAGGTTGGTGCTTACATACAAATGTGCAGGTAAACTATGCGGGGCTCAGAGGGAGTGCGGGCTAAGGAACTCGGGGAAGAGAACAAGAAACAAGACTTGAGCAGTGATCCTCAAAGCAGCGTGCACGTCTTCCAGGGCATTTATTTGCAAGGCAGTGCTACCTATGGTGTTTATTAAGAAAATATTGTAGCCTCTGTTTATTATATATTTATTACGAGTGAATTTATTTTATAGCCCCTGATATTTTTATATGTGCTTTATAAGGCACAAAATATATAGGAGAACATATGTTAAATTATTTATTCATTTATTCAACAGATATCAAAGGACTACTCAGGGCAAATATAGTTCTAGGTACTGAGGGTACAGTGGAGAACAAGATAGACAAATCTCTGCCCTCATGGAGTTTATATTCTAGTCAATAAATAAATATAGCCAGAAGCGGTAGCTCATGCCTATAATCCTAGCACTTTGGGAGGCTGAGGTGGGAGGATTGTTTGAGCTCAGAAGTTCAAGACCATCCTGGGCAACATAAACCTCATCCCTCCAAAAATTTAAAAATTAGATGGGCATGGTGGCACATGCCTGTGGTCCCAGCTACACAGGAGGCTGAGGTGGAAGAATCACCTGAGCTCAGGAGGTCAAGGCAGCAGTGGGCCCTGATCATTCTACTGTCCTCCAGCCAGGGCAATAGAGTAAGACCCTGACTCGAAAAATAAAGTGTAAATAAATAAATAAATAAGTTGTATAAGACAGGTTGTAATATGTGCTGTGGAAAATAAAGCAGGAGACGAGAAGGATGGGGAAAGCCTCTCTGAGAAGGTTCTAGTCAAGCAGAGACCAAATGAATGGGGGATCATCTGAGGGAACCGCATGTAAGCCAGAGGCTGTGTGTTATGAAGGAAGGGTAGGAAGGTGGAAATGATAGGCCAGGAACCGGCTCAGGACTTTGTAACCAGTGGTATAACAAGACCAGAAGGCCAGGGTGGTGGGAAAACTCAAGTAACAAGGGAGTGTAGATAATAAGCCTGTAGAGAATTTAAAAACAGAACCAAAGAATCTCAAGTAAAAACAATGTTTGAGAAGGAAAAAAAAGAAAGAAAATACAGTGCTTTTTGAACTAGTTAAAGGAATACCACCATTTACTTATACCAGAGACATTTGAGGGGTTCATCATTTGATTAGCATTTTCTGGAGTCAGGGGGAAAAGTTGTTATCTAAAATCTTCCATATCTAATAAGCCAAATCCTATATTGTGCATTTAAAGCCAAATATCAATACATCAATACCAAAATAAAAATAAATAAATATTTTTTAAAAAAACAGAACTAACTAAAAGTTGGTCTGCTGCTTATTATAATTGAATCCTGTAATTGTAAGCAATATCAGTGATAAATACTCATCCCCAAAGAGGCAGCTTCTCCATGCAGTAGAACTTCAATTAATACATGTAGGAGAAAAGTGGGAAATAGAAAAATGACCATTAGGCTCACATCATAGCAATAATCATTGCAGATAAGATCCATCAATGGATGCTAAAACTAGTGGGAGAAGCTTGGAAGAGAAATAGGATTTTCATAATCTCAAAATATCTCCCCCAAGGTTTTATTAGTTGCAAAGAGAAGGATGGTAACTTTAAGAGAAGAAACCCAGCAGACACCTTCTTAACCACGTGATTGGGGTTTAACCACTTGATCAGTAATAAGACATGTTGATATCAGAAACTCCTTGATATGCACTAAGGACATGATATATTCTCTGGGATATTTCTGCCAAAAACGCAAAAATGAGATGCATGAGGAACATTCAACAGAATAATTAATCAGTAGTCTTCAAAACTGAGGAACTACGTCACAGATTGGAAGGAACTACAAAGAAATAACAACTAAGTCAATGGGGGATCCTGGATAGGGTCCTGAAACAGAAAAAGAACGTTTATGAGAAACAGGTGACATTTGAATAAGGCCAGTGGTTTATTTAACAGTACTGCACTATTGTCACTTTCCTGATTTTGGTAATTATACTTTGGTTACGTAAGATGTTAACAGTAGGGGAATCTTGGTGAAGGTATGTGAGAATTCTCTGTATTATGTATGCAACTTTTCTGTAGGTGTAAACTTAGTTCAAAATGAAAACATAAAAAACTTTAAGTTTAAAAATACTCCTTCCTACCATGGTAAACCATTGCTACTGTCCTCCCTGGCTCCCTTGATATGCCCCTGCTTAGAACTTTGTGTTTTATCCTAAGTGTGATGGGAATTCTTTGGATTTGGGAGAACAGGGGAGTGCTGTGATTTGGTTTTTATTAACTATATTGAGGGTATTTATTTAAAATTTATATTTTTATTACATGGTGTCCAGTTATATAGGTTTGAAGACTATTGGATTAGAGAACAGTATGAGAAAAGTATGTTACTAAGAGAAAACCTAATGACTTTCATCAATAGATGAGATGTTATTACACAAATGGCTCCATGGTCTGAATGAGAAGAAATGTGCTGAAGTTGCCATATAGGAAGATTTTAATCAAATATAAGCATGTCTAGACTAAGCACTGTTTGAGCTAGAATTCATTCCTTAAAAGTTGTGTGATTATTATGTGATTTGATTTAGGAAAAGTCTTGTCTACAACAAGATAGTTTCTCAGAATCACATTTTTTTTTTTTTTGAGTCAGGTTCTATGTCGTCCAGACTGAAGTGCAGTGGCATGATCATAGCTCACCACAGCCTCAACCTCCTGGGCTCAGACAGTCATCCCACTTCAGCCCCCCAAGTAGCTGGGACTACAGGTGCATGTCACCATGCCCAGCTAATTTTTTTTATTTTCTGTAGAGACAAGGTTTCACTATGTTGCCTGGGCTCCAGTGATCCTCCTGCCTCGACTTCCCAAAGCTGTGGGATTACAGGCATGAGCCACTGTATCTGGCAGAATCACTTCCAATTCTGATTTTATATTACTTTTTGTTCTACCTTTTTTATTTTTATTATTTTAAAATCAGAGTCTCACTCTGTGGCCCAGGCTGGAGTGCAGTGGCGTGCTCATGGCTGACTATAGCCTCAATTTCCTGGGCTCAGGCAATCCTTCTACTCAGTCTCCCAAGTAGCTGGGACTACAGCCACGTGGCACCACTCCCAGATAATTTTTTTGTAGAAACAAGATTTTGCTATGTTGCCCAGGCTGGTCTCGTACTTCTGGGCTCAATCAATCCTCTTGCCTTGGCCTCCCAAAGTTCCTCACCTGGAACTACAGGTGTGAGCCACCACAACCAGAAGAATCACTTTAAGTTCTGATTTTGTATTTCATTTATTCCTCTTTTTTGAGTCAAGGTGTCACTCTAGGCTGGAGTACAGTGGCACAATCATAGCTCACTGCAGCCTTGAACTCCTGGGCTCAAGTGTTTCCCTTGCCTTAGTTTCCCCAGTAGCTGGGAATACAGGTGCACGCCCTCATGCCTGGTTAATTTTTTTTTTTTTGTAGAGGTGGGGTCTCACTGTTTGCTCAGACTGGTCTCAAACTCCTGGGCTCAAGTGATCCTCCCACCTCAGCCTCCCACAGTGCTGGAATTACAGGCATGAATCACCATGCCTGGCTATTCCTCCCTTCCTAAATTTTAATTTTTGTATTATTTATAAATGGATTTGTTTTAAAAATGAAACCTTGGATAATCATCTTAGTGTTCACAAAGCTAAACATAGTGTCAGTCAAGAGGTCTCTAACTGGTAGCCTGTGGGCACAGTGTAGACCACATGAGTATTCTAGTACTATGTGTTTGCTTGCACTTCATGTTGCTTTAAAAGAGTTGAAGCCAACACTTTAAAATCAGGGGTTTTATATGGTAATCCAACGTTTTGTCTTCTTTTGAAAAACTGAAAGATCTAGCACCATTGGGCCTACATTCTCTCAAGGCAACAATTAACTTGAGTTGGGGCAACCTCTTAAGAGGCCTCCCTTAGATGAGGCATGTCCTTCCTAGACCACCAGAGTCGCCCCATAGGTGGTTTGTTTATATCATAAGAACCCAAACTGTTTACTGTATATTCTATACGTGGCTCCTGTAGACAATTAAGTTTGGGGCATCTGAATAGATCATGAACCTTCATAATATCCTCTTTCCTTCACCTTTCTAGGAATCCCCCATCCGAGAAGACAAAGACCGCAGATTCATCTTCTCTTACTTCCTAGCCACTGACATGATCAGTATCTTTGAGCCTCCTGTTCGTAATTCTGGCATCATTGGGGGCAAGTACCTTGGTAGGACTAAGGTTGTTAAACCAGGTTCTTCTGTGGACAACCCCATCTACTATGGCCCCGGTGACTTCTTCATTGGTGCTGTGATTGAGGGTAGGTCTAAACACAGTTCAGAATGTTCTACTGGCTGCAGGAATATGTTTTTTTTAGTTGGAATTTAATTCGTTTGACCCTTGGAAGAGGCAATTAGGTTGTATTCAAACTGAGTTAAAGCTGATATTATTGTATATATAATATAATGTCTTCATATCCTTCCTTATCAATTAAACTCTAAATTGATTGCATTTGTACACTGTAGATGTTGACAATGAGTTTTCTAAACATTGAGCAAACTACTGCATATTAGTTTATATAGTTTAAAGAAAGTTCATTCATCTGGGTCACAAATGCATATCTGTGAATTTATCATTGGAGGGTTAATATTATTCTACTCCTGAGTGCATGAGAGAAACGTATTCAAGCTAATGTGTTGCTACCGTCTTTCCAGTGTTTGGCCACCGGTTCATCATCCTTGATGCAGATGAGTATGTTTTGAAATACATGGAGAGCAATGCTGCCCAGTATTCGCCAGAAGGACTGTCATCAATTCAGAAGCACATCCGAAAGCAAGAAGCTCCTGCACCAGAAGCAGAAACGTATGTTTGACTGCTAGGGTCATTTTGGCTTTGGCACATGTGAGATATTCACAAAGCGGTTCTTGACAAAATGAATGAGTAATCAGGTTTTCCTCACCAGGTGGGAATTATTAGGTACAGAGAAAGTTCCTTAGGTACAGTATCACAACTAGTAACTTAAAATTGTCTCAACTTTATTTATTTAGCAAATACAGCTGACCCTTGAACAATGCAGGGGTTGGGGGTACAACCCCCTCGACCTGCACAGTCGAAAATTCCTTTATAACTTTTAACTTCCTCTAAACTTAATTACTAATAGCTTACTGTTGACCAGAAGCCTTGCCAATAAGACAGTCAATTAACACACATTTTGTATGTTATATGTATTATATACTTATATTTTCTTACAATAAAGAAAAGGAAGTTATTGAGAAAATTATAAGGAGAGAAGATGTATTAAGTGGAAGTGGATCATCTTAAAGGTCTTCATCATCTTCATGTTGAGTAGGCTGAGGAGGAAGTGTTGATCTTCCTATCTCAGGTGTGGCAAAGCAGAAGAAAATTCTAGTTCAAGTGGATTTGCATAGTTCAAACCCATATTGTTCAAGGGTCAGTTGTAATTATTGGTTACCTACTATGTATCAGATACTATCACTAGGCACGTGGGCTTTTATCAGTAAACAAAATAGACAAGAAGTTACTACCTTTATGAAGTTGACCTTATAAGCAGCAGGAGATAGACAATAACACAAATAAGTAAATTATACGGTATATGAGGTGGTGAATGCTATTGAAAAATGGCTCAAAATAAGGATAATAAGGGTTTTTGGAGAATGGCAGTGGATTGATTGCAACTGATCAGGGCAGGTGGCTGTACCTTGAGAAGGTGGCAATGAGCAAACATGTGATAGTTAGGAAGTTATCTGGGTGGATATCTGGAGGAAAAGCTTTTCAGGAAGAGGGAATGGTAAGGGTAGAGGCCCTAAGTGGTAGCATACGTCGTCTAGAGTACTCAGGAAGCACTGGGAAGAAGTAGGCCAGTGAGAGTGCCTGAAATGGAGTGAGTGAGTGAGGAGAGCAGGAGGAGACGGAATTAGAAACTTAATAAGGGCTGGATTGTGAGGACCTACGAGGTCTTTGAAAAGCGTTGGCTTTTTTCTCTGAGTGAAATGCAGAGCCATTGGGGGACTCTCAGCAGAGGAGTGGCAAGACTTGACATGTATTTTAAAAGAACTATCCTGGCTGTTGTGTTGAAAATAGATTAGAAGGAATATTCCTTAGAAAGACTGCTGCAGGAATTCAGGCGACAGAAGGTGATGCATGGCCCAGGTTGTTGTCAGTGTAGGTGGGGAGTTCTAATATGTTTGACCTGAGCAACTGGAAGGAAGGAATTGCCTTCAACTGAGATGGGGAAGATGTGGACTTTGGGTAGAAGAGTTTTTGTTTGTTTTTGGCTGGGATAGGGATTTAAGTTTTGGATATACTGTACTTTAAGACAGCCAAGTAGATAGCCAAGTAGAGATAGTATACAGGCTGTTGAATCTGGAGTTCAGGTGAGTGGTCTGGGCTAGAGATGTAAACGTGGGAGTTGTTGGCATGTGGATGATATTTTAGGCCACTGACTGGTGAAATCTCTAAGGGAGTTAACATAGATAAACAAGTGAATGGCTTCAAGGACTAAGCTCTGGGTCCTCCCACACCAAGAAAGGAGGCTGAAAAGGACAACCAGCAAGGCAGGAGGAGCCAGGTAGTATGGTGTCCTGGAAACCAGATGAAGCCAATACAGGCAGTCCTCCCTGTACACAATTGTGGGGTGGAAAAATAACCATGCAAAACAATTTTAATAATTAATAGAAAAACTGACCATTGTTCTGTGCCCTTTAACAATTTTTTGTCACAACATTAAAATCTCCCAAATATATAGGGAGGCCAGTCTCGGTGGCTCAGCCTGTAATCCCAGCACTTTGGGAGGCCAAGGCAAGTAGATTGCCTGAGACTGCGGATTCAAGACCAGCCCGGGTAACTTGATGAGACCTCATCTCTACAATAAATCAAAAATTAGCCAGGCATGGTAGCACACTCCTATGGTTCCTGCTGCTTGGACTGCTGCGGAAGGATCACTGGAGCCCAGCAGGTGGATGCTGGGGTGGCCGTGAGCATGCCACTACACTCCAGCCTGGGTGACAGAGTGAGACTCCAACTCAAAAAAATCCCCAAAAAACAAAAAACATATAGGGTAATGAAAAAATAGTAAAACTAATTTTTACATAATACACTATATTTTTACATAATACACTATCATTTAAAACATTTAAAACATTGAGAACATCGAGAATTAAAGTTTGTGTGTGTGTGTGTGTGTATGTGTGTTTTGTAAAAATTGTGTCAAGAGAAGGTTGAAAAGTATCTGCCTTCTTACTGTGTGACTTAAGGAACAGTGCGAGCATCAATTCTATGCCTTGTTGAATTGTCATCTCCGGTTTAAAATTGGATCAATTTACAACATTTTATTATTTTTGCATTCCTCTACTGAGAATGAAATAGCTCTGAGAGTTCTTTTTTTTTTTTTAAGTTGGAGTCTCACTCTGTCGCCCAGGCTGGAGTACAGTGACATGCTCCCGGCCACCCCAGCCTCGACCTGCTGGGCTCCTGCAATCCTTCTGCCTCAGCCTTTCAAGTAGCCAGAACTACAGGCACGCGCTACCACGCCCGACTTATTTATTTATTTATTTATTGTAGAGGCGAGGTCTCCCCAAGTTGCCTGGGAAGATCTCGAACCCACAGGCAATCCACTCGCCTCAGCCTCCCAAAGTGCTGGGATTACAGGCCGAGCCACTGAGCCTGGCCTCTGAGAGTTCTTTTAATGTGAAGTGTTGCGGGCATCTGGGATATCCTCCTTTTCATTACAACCACTGTCCTCATTCATGTTGATAGATTCGCCCTCACCAGGTTCCCCTGGCTTAGTTGGAGTCTCTTGAAAGGTGGTTGTGTCAATATCACATAGTCAGCTCTTTCTTCCATAACTCTATTTATA
>CAUYQG010113619.1:0-53505 GCA_963574415.1 Tarsius wallacei
CAGCCCCTGAGTCACCAGAGTGAGATTCTGCATCAAATCTACTCCCAACCTTCTCGAGGCACTGACACCATGAGCAGCATTCCAGCAGGCAGAGTGATGGATCCAGGAACACTGTGTGCAGAGGCATGGAGAGGAGGCTACCAGATACCTGGGGACATGGGTGTTGGGCGTGGATGAGATAGAAGCAGGGACAGCAAGATATAAGTCCAGCTGAGCCTTAAAAACTCAGCTGTGTCAGTGTCTCGAGAAGGTTGGGAGTAGATTTGATGCAGAATCTCACTCTGGTGACTCAGGGGCTGTTTCTGGTCTGCAGAAGCAATTTCTTTAGTCCTTACAAGTGCCTAACATTTTTGAGAATCAAAATGGTAAGGTTTAAAAATGATAAGGTTTTCTATGCAAATCCAGATCCCTGGCTTTCCTTAAACACTAGGACCATCTGGGAGCCAGGGGCCACTGAGTACAAGGAGCACAGCAGTGAGGGACAACCGCTTCCATGGCTGCGAGCTGCCCTCCCTGTTAACCAAAACCCTTACCCACAGCCCCACTCATTCAAAGGACCTGCTGGGCCCCCAGAATGCATGTGTTTGCAACTTCTATATATATATTAAACATTCTAAGTCATTCTTTAGAAAATTCAAGATGCACCAGGGCTGGGGGAAATGACAATAGTTAAAAGTCACTGTGTGGAATGACTAGCTAGAGCAGCAGACCAGCAAGGGAGCCCTTTGTGTGCAAGCCAAGGACTTCCATATGCAGACAATGGATGGGTAGAAGGATTTCCAGTGGGAAAGAGACCTCATTAGCAGTGGGGAGAATGGACTTATGGAAGCTGAGTGGTTATCTGAGGACTCCTGCCAGATTCCAGGCAGAAGAGGTTCAAGCTCTGAGCCAGGGTGGTGGGCAAGGGGGAGACATGCAGAGGAAGGGCCACTGGAAAGACAAGGTCCTGAGTGACAAGGATGGCAAACACAATATGAGGCCATGCTGGAAAGCAGGTGACTTTTCTCCACCAACGCCACACCATTAGTAGCAGTGGCCCAGAGGGCTGCCTGGAAGAGGATTCTGGGCCAAGCATGGACACAAGAGAGTCTTGATGTTGGGTGCTGGCAACCCAAGTCCACGCTGTCCACTGACCTCCTGGAAAGTAGAATGGAAAGGCCCTGCAGGGAACTGTTCTTCTGAGAAGGAAATGATCCCAAATGGCTATGGATCTAGGCAGATCTGATAGGTCTAATAACAGGATTCTTAGCTTCAATACAGAGAGGAGTCCATGTGAGAAAGTCTAAAGATAATGTTGTGTATGAGGTGAGAGAGAGCAGAAGGCAGCCATATTGGTAAGGAGGAGGCAGCCAGGGATTCTGGATGGAGAATGATGGGCTCGAGCCTTCAATAAGACTGCTCTCAGAGGAAGGAAAGGGAGCCGAGACTGTGTGGGGAACCTGGGAGTATGAACAGCAAATATACAGATGCATTCAGCCTTGAAGGACTCCATGTTGAAAAACCTAGAA
Organism: Tarsius wallacei; assembly: GCA_963574415.1. Taxonomy (NCBI): domain Eukaryota; kingdom Metazoa; phylum Chordata; class Mammalia; order Primates; family Tarsiidae; genus Tarsius; species Tarsius wallacei. The sequence continues at coordinate 1,509 of CAUYQG010113619.1, forward strand.
GGAAGGTAACAGAGCAATTAGCATGTCTACTTAGTTTTGAAGACCTGTACTCCTAATTTTATATAGAATTTTTTAAAATTAAAAAATATAGTTTATTTAAAAGTAAATTAGACAGAAAGAGAAAGAAAAAGGAGATTCACCTCCCCTATACAGAATCTTATATATGAGATGAAACATGTTCAGTTTACAGAATTGATAAGGTAGGAAACAGGAACCCTTGCTACGAATGGGTCTTGTTTGGCACTTCCCAAAGAATCCCTTCTCAGAATATAATCTTTAGATTCACAAGGAATACAAAAAACCCAACTACATCACAATATAGTCATCAAAATACAAGCAAGAACTGTGGTAGAGTAAGAAGCACACTTCCTTATTATCGCACTATCAGACATAATACCTGTCGTATTACCAGTGATGATTGAAGCAACCTATTAAATTACCTGTGACAGCTGCAATGTACTGTGAAAATGTCTATGATTTTTGCAGGTGACAAAGTCACAGGATCTGCTTACACTATGCTGGACTCTTGCCTACATTCATATTTGAAGAAAACATTGAATTTCAGTGGAGGTAGTAGAAACAGAAATGAATTTCCCCCAGCCACATTCACAGATCCCTGAATTCCATCTACAAGCCCCAGAGAAGAACTTTTGCTTTAGAAAATGTAGTCTGTGCTCTGGAACTAAGAAATCAAGAATTGAAGGAAAGCCCAACAGCACTGGCATGGGGAGAAGGGCAACCAGGGCATGACTTGGACTTCCAATGAGTGGCACCTTATAGAAAGAAGCAGGTAAAATGTTAGCACCCAAGCAATGGCATGGAGTGGTGACTGTAAAATTTCTCTGAAATACGGAGATGTATCCAAGTTCCTTAACTCATTAATGAGTGTGTAGGAAAGACTTCCTGGAGTTTTTGAGCAGTGGGGTAAGGATGAGTTAACAAGAAATCAAGAGAAAAATGACACCTGGAGAAGTCTCTGAGCAGTGATGCTCGCTTGGAATAATTTATTCTTTCATCAAAAAACAGAAATTCAGAGCTGTCTGGAAGGAATTGGCTCTTGGTGAAAATTAAATGCATTCATAAACATAAAGATAAATTACAATGCTTAACAGGTACTAAGTGCTCGATAGATACGATTAATTATTCACAAATTGCTAAATGATAAGTAAGCTACCAATTTTAAAGCAAATGTGCATCTACTCAAGGGTTTCCTTGTGAGTGAGACTGTTGGTAACTTCCTTTCTGAACAGGAACTCCCAGCAGTTTGTCATTGTGCCATTTATTATTACAAGTTGATTAATAACTTCTAGACCTAATCTTCTCTTTCCCATCCATTGGGCTTCTCCTAGGTGGTGTCTACACTTGCTGTGTCCCATAGCTCCCCTCCTGCTCACTATTCCACAGCCCATCATCTCTCTCTCTCCAGTACTTCACTGATGTCACCAATGACCTCACTGCTCCACAAGTCAACAGTTTTAGACATTTTCCTAGGTTCTTTTTGTTCTACGAGAGCAGTCCCAGTCCTGTTTCCCTGGTTCTGCTTCTCAGTTTTCTGGCATTCCCTCCCAGGCCCCTCCTGAGAACATCAGTGTTCCTCAGCACTCATCTCAGCCTCTGCTCCCATGCTCTGCAATGCCGGGTCTCCATACTCTCATGTCTTCAGTGGTCACTGCTCTATTAGGGATTCCCCGACATATACTTTCGGTCCAGTTTCCCTCTTCTATAAATATTTGGCGATTCTACAGGCTCTTCAGAATGAGGCTGTCGACAGCCACACTTGCAGTTTTCACCTGTGGCCCCTTCCTCCTGCTCTGCTTCTCATGTTGTCACTGGAATTGATTTCTATGAAGCTGACCAAGCCTGAAATCACAGTCATTCTGTCTTCCTCCTTCTCCTTCATTCTTCACATCAAATCAACCCATCAATCAGTCCTGTCTATTCAACTTCCTTAAAGCCTCCCAGATGTGTCCTCTTCACTCCATTCCTGCAGCAACCATCTCTAAGAGTCCACACCAGGCTCCCTCACTGGGGTTGCTGCTCTAACAACCTCCTCCCTTACTGGGCTTCTGCCCTCTGACTAGCCTCCATTCTGCTGTCAGATGATGATTCTGAAGTACACCATGTTTGAATGCCACTAAAAAAGCATGGACCAAAGAATACTGAAGTCTGACATACTACAGTATGTGACGACTAAAGGGAGGAGTTAGAAAAGGAGGCTGAGAAAAAGGCGAGGAGAGAAAAGGGTTTCCAACTTCTTCCGGGCGAAGGTGAAAATATGGGAGAAAAGCATAAATGTCACTGTGCTGTCTCTAAGCCACTTCTTAAATGGTCACTGCAGTGGATAACCATCAGAATGGTTGACCCCGGACAGTGGCTTTGCTGTCATCAAAGATGGCCATCAACAGGGGTGCCACCTCTGTGGGGAATCTGCCCCATGCCGTCCTAATTGTTAAGTCCAGGAGAGACAAATGAAAGCCTCAGGCTGCAGGGAGATTACAATATGACCTGATTACAAACATTCCTCTCAAATGTTTTGAATAAACAGCTAATAGACAACTTAGCTGGAAAATTATTTTCCTCATAAATTATTTCAGATTTTAATTTTCCCCTTTTCTGGGTAAGCTGCCTCCCTTCATTGACTTTCTCATTTTAAAGGAAGTTCATAATTCTTTATAAGTTTCTCTCATCCTGTGTTGGTGACATCTATTTCTGAGTGGAAATCAAGCTACAAAAATGTCTTTCAAATGATAATCTGGAAATAAAAAACCATTTCCTCCTTTCCTATGACTCCTGGCTAGAAGGCAATTAACAGCCCTTTTACAAAAGTCTGCCTAACGTTTCTCTCAAGTAGTGCTTCTTAAGGGGGTAGAAATGGACTCCCTGGGAAAATGGGGTTAAACAAACTTCCCCTCCCTAGGAGAACCCATTCACAAAGCCTCTGGCTCCTCCAACATTGTTTTGTATTCATTGCCCAAGCTGGAGCTCAACGGCGTGATCTCACCGCAGCCTAGAACTTCTGGGCTCGAGTAGTCTTCCCACCTCAGGCTCTAGAGTAGGGGATTATAGGCATTTGTCATTGTGTCTGGCTTGTTTGTTTCTTAAACTCTCCAGGTGATTCTGATGAACACCTTTGACTGAGAAACATCTACAGAATAGGCGCCCAGACTTTGGGCAGGCCAAACAAATCTGACTGAACCTCCATGGATTGAGCGTGCATCTTTATGTGCATACCCCTGAGGCTGAAAACAACTGTTCCAAAGGCTTTTGAGTTCTCAGACATTTTATTTCAAATTCATTAAATTGTTTGCAAGTTTTTTCAATAAAAAATTGCTTCATACTAAATGTAGACTCAGATCCCTGGGGAGAGAAACGACATGGGCACAACTTCTGATATCTTGACCCCATCACATCCAATATCCAACATGGTTAATTTGCTCAATACTGAAACATCAACAACTTGTCTCTTGAATAAATCCCACAGTCATCCAAGTTAGCTTAAAGAAAGGCTTTATGTTTCAAACTTACATTCCTGAGTGGCAAGATTTAGCCAGAAAGGCTTAGAAATTGGATTTTCACTGTAATTCCAAAAAACTGTGTTCACTTCTAATTTATGCTTCTTTTAAGAGTCTTTAATCAATTAGGGTCTAAGAGGAAGGCTTTCTGTTTACTAAACACCATCTACAGAAAACACTAGGACCCTGGGAATGGGAGGATATAATATGTAGAACCAGAGTGAAAGCTCCCTTCTGGCTTCCCCTAGCACTTTTTAGCACACACCTAGTGAATCTGACACATACTATGGTTACTAAGACAAGTCTGACTTTCTTGCTAGGCTGTGAGTTCTTGGAGTATAGACTGTATCTCATTCAAATCAAGCTTTTTGTAACCAGTGATGGTAACTAACACATAGATGGTCAGCAAATGCTAGCAAACATGATTTGTAGTTAATTTAAACAGTTCTTGTATTTTAGAGCAACCATTTTGAATTCATTAAATTTTCTGAACATGTATTCCTAGGAAAAATTCTAAGGAAGAATGAATACTTCAGAAAGCATGTCTCCTATTCTTCCTCCTATTACATGAAAAGTTACAGCAAATAAAGTTTTTTACACTTTTAACAAGGCTACTTTGAAGGCAAATATTCACCAATGGCAGCCTGTTCTTCAGCAACAGTACTATTTAATTACATGGCTCAGCTCTCAATTACATGTGTTAACATTACAGTGTTGTAAAGTAACTTTGACATTTACTCCTAACCCTTTATTCATGCCTGTACTTCTTATCTATACCTTTTCTTTTCCTTTTTTTTTTTTTTCTTTTTTGAGTCGGGGTCTCACTCTGCCACAAGGATGGCTCACTGTAGCCTTGACCTCCCAGGCTCAGGTGATCCTCCTACATAGCTGGGACTATAGCCAGGGACCACCATGCCTGGCTAATATTTTTACTTTCTGTAGAGACAAGGTCTTTCTATGTTGCCCAGGCTGGTCTCAAACTCCTGGGCTCAAACAATCCTTCCGCCTCAGACTCCCAAAGTGCTGGGATTTTAGGCATGAGCCACCATGCCCAGTCACTATCTGTACCATTTTTATGCTTATTTTTTTTACATTTATATGGAATTAAGAGTAATAAATTTATCAATGAAAAAGACTTTCTTTCCATATGGAGTCACTATGATCTAATAAAGTTCAATACCTAGTGTTTACATTTGATTACTATTACAGGCATACAGAGATGATGATAGTAGTTGCTATTTATTGAGCTGCTTTACAGATATTACCTATCATCTTATTAATCCACCAACATCCATGGAGAAGAGGTTGTTCTATCCCATCTCATTCTACAGATGAGTTAACTGAGGTTCAGAGGTTTGGGGGTTTACCAGAGGTTCACAACTGGTATGTAGTGTCTCATTCCAAAGCTCAAGACTTCACATCCAGCAGCCCTCCCTCCCCTCACCTTCCAAGCAGCCTTGACCCTGACCATCAGCATCAAGGCTCAGGCCAACAATGGGTATATGGATCCTTTATAGTAAACGTTCTATCTCAGTGAAGTACTTAGTAGTACTTTCTTTACTGTAATGACTGTTAATCATATTTAAGCTGAGTCACTTTCGAAATCCCTGAACTATTCACCTGTCTGTCTGGGTTGTGATTCCCAGTTTTACAGCAGCATTCTGATATTTCAGAATGCTGTGGAGCTAATCATGAAAACAAATGGGCACCAGTGCAACATGTTTCTTCCCTTCTTACCGTGCTCCCATCTCTCTGGCCTTGGTTCTAGTTCTCTGTTCCTTAACTCTCACAGAGGGGGCAGCTGAGAAAACATCCCATCCCAAGGGACTGACTCTTCAGGGCTATCAGGATGCACAGAGGCTGAGTTTTCGCAGCCTGGCAGAGCTGCCTCTGTCTCTTCCCTGCAAAGTATTTAGAAGGGTGGATGAGGGAGCCTCATTTACATTGATTTGGGTGCCTACCCTTAAAACTATGATGCATAGCAACATGGTTTTGAAATCTGAGAATCCAAGCAGACAAAAAAGTGTGAAGGATACCAGACTTCAACTTTCTGGCCAAGCACCTAGCTGTTATCACACAGGCTGAAACATTTACATTGGTATTACAATGTGAACCGTACTTAAGCAATCCCAATCACTAGTGTAATGATCTCTTTCAAAAACAAGTTTTTGGCTGGGCACGGTGGCTCATGCCTGTAATCCTAGCACTTTGGGAGGATCTCTTGAGACCTCATCTCTACAAAGAAATCAAGCAATTAGCTAGGTGTGGTAGCATGTGCATATAGTTCCAACTACTTGGGGACTGAGGTGGGAATATTGCCTGAGCCCAGGAGTTTGAGGCTGAGAGGAGCCATGATCATGCCACTGCACTCCAGCCTGGGCGATAGAGTGAGACTCCAACCCAAAGAAACAAAAACAAACAAAAAAAGCCAGTAGCATTCCCACAAGGGGCTGGGTGCGTTTCCTATGGGACCACTTCTTATCCTCCATCACCCCCAAAAGGATTCCAAAGGGTTGCCTTTGCCAGCGCTCTTGGCCTCCTGCTGCGGTGCTCGTATTTGACTATTACTCATTCAGTATTGCTTTTGATCACTGTACTTTTACCAAAGACTTAAGGTAATGGAAAACTTATGACAGTATTTACAGCATCAAAAGTTTGCTTCATTCAAAAACCGGCTAAAGGGCTTTAGATGCTTGCTGTTCAGTTTACTTTTTTGATTGCTTTGCCACTATGTAAATCAATTTGTTAATGTTCCTTACAAAATGCATGAGCCAGTTATACTGACAAACACACAAAGCTCATTCGTAATTAGCAGTTAATTAGTAAGAAGGAACAGATGCTGTTAGAGTTTCAGCAGGCGAACAGGTTCTGTAAACAATGCTTATAAATCTAAATGAATTTATTAACCACAATACAACTGTCAACATTTTGTTGGCAACCATACAAAATATGGCGGAATCCCCAAAATGTCTTTACAATGTATTAATAAGCACAGTGACAGCCCGAGCCACTCCAACCACTGGCTGGCAGTTCTCAGCTGCCTCCTTCGCCTTACTGAGAAGCAGTGTCAAGTCATTACTTTCTACCTTAATCTTCTCTACATACTGATAAGTAAGTCACACCAACAACGTTTAACATGATGCAAATTTCACAATGGAGACATGATCTTGTTTCAACATGCCTAGCACAGAGTTAAATGCCAAGGATACAGACTTCTCTAGGAACTCTGGTGTCCGTGGTGAGCCAGATATGAACCTCCTCCCTGAAAAAGTTCAAACAATGTGCAAGGTAACTTAACAAAAGAATGGACAACATCTAAAAGGGCCACGTGGCTAGACAGGGGCAACTCACACCTCAGATAGATACAGAAGGTTTCCCAGGAAAGGGGCTATATAAGCAGCATTTGAAAAGATGAGACGTTTACAAGATAGGCAGGAGGTAAGTGAAGGAAGACACTAGAAGCTGAAGATCCTCCCTGTGGAAGACTGGGAGGCATCAGACATACTGAGTGCTTGGAAACCAAAAACTTTATGAGGTGGCTGGGAGTTCTGGGAGGTTGTCAGAAACCGGACCAGGGCAGGGTTGTGGAGGGCTTCTGTGCTTGCCAAGGGCGTTGGACATTTTCGTGCAGGCAGTGGGGAGTCATTGAAGAACTTCAAGCTAGGTGGTGACAGAACCCAACTGGCATCTACTGAAAGCAACCGCTGAGCTCAATGTGGGAAGGACGGGGGTGGGGGGACACAAGAGGGTATGCAATCCAGATCAGTGGAATTGAGCAGGAGGGAGGGGAAGACATGTGAGGCTGAGGGAAGGGGGAACACAAGGCTTTAAGCAAGAGTCTTCCTGCTCTAGCTTCTGAAAGTCATTCCTGTCCACTGTGACTTACAAATCCAGTGCTCTTATGGTGTTACATAAATGACTCTGAAAGCTTCCAGAAGACAGTCTGTTCTCCCATGGTGGAGAAGCTGCATCCTGCATCAACTAGGAGCAGGGCCTCAATACTCTGCTCAGGCTCCCAGAAGGTGAGTTCTCTTTCCCCATCAGCCTCCTCTCCAGCTGCCTGTCTGCTTTCAGAGCCTCTTGCTCTGGGGTGACCTTTCATTTAAATGGCATTTTCCCATCCTCTCGCGGGGACCTCCTTCATAGTAGTCTGCTAAATGAATAACTGGTGAAAATGAATGTGAACTCCAGTGGATGTTTTCCCCCAAAATTGGCATTCTAGATAAAATATTTTCTCAAAACAGGCACCAAATATGTGAATTAAGAGTTATAATTATAGGTTAGGCTGTGGAAGATGTGGGGACTCTGCCCTCCCGGTGTTCATGCATTTGGTGCCACTCAGCAAGGTGACCAGGCTCTGTGACTTGTGTGGTACCACCTGACTCACATGTGAAAGACAGGGAAGCAGTTACGCCGGCAGAATGGACGGTGAACCGACAAGGATAAGCCCTTTGAAAGAGCAGGAGAAGGCACACCTGAATCTAGAGAGGGTGATATCCTGTCCTCATGTTCTGTTAACACTAGTTTATCCCTATGAAATAAAAACCTGAGCCTCACTCTATATGGAAGGACATCAAAATGCACTGCACACCCAGCATACTTCTTTGTACCTGTGGACGTAACTAAAGAAGTCCTGGAACTTTTCTCCCACAAGGCACCATATGGGGCACCCAACTGATCACAGCAATTGTGCTCAGAACTAACCGTCAGCTGTTCCAACTAGGTAAATGAGAAATTAGCGTGTGAGTGGCTTTCACATAGAGATGCCTTGCTGGATTTATCTAGACTGGCTGACATTGAGAGGCTCACCTGGGATGAGAGTTAATATATAAATGCTGGCCAAAGGGCGAGTACTACTACCAAGTTTTTTTTTTTTTTTAAATGTGAGTCATGACTCATCAGTAGGTCATGAAATCACTTTTTGAGCTGCAACCAGCACCTTAAAAAAAGAAAAAGAAAAAAAAAAAGGAACAGAATCACCAGGTGCAGTGGCTCATGCCTGTGATCCCAGCACTTCAGAAGGCCAAGGTAAGAGGACTGTTTGAGTTCAGGAGTTCGTGACCAGCCTAGGTTACATAGTGAGACCTTATCTCTGCCAAAAAATTAAAAAAGTAGCCGAGCATGATGGGGCACCTGTAGTCCCAGCTACTCAGGAGGCTGAGGTGGGAGGATCACTTGAGTCAAGGAGATCAAAGCTGTGGTGAGCCAAGACTGCACTAATGCACTCCAGCCTTGGAGATAGAGTGAGACCCTATCTCCAAAAAAAAGAAAAGAGAGAGAGAGAGAGAGAGAGAGAGAGAGAGAGAGAGAGGACAGAATCAGAAGAGACTGGAGTTCAGTGGAATATACTCAGTATTATTTCATGTAACTTTTATTTCACTTATACACATGTGTATAAAAAAATATGCAGAAACATAACTAGTGAATTTGTATAGTGCAATCCCATTTTATAAATATATTTAAACGTATACTAGTTACTGTTCCATTTAGGCGCTCAAAATATATCTATTGAGCACCCTTTATGATATTAACTGTAACAAAGCATCAAGACTTCTTCCCTCATAGAGCCCAGAGCAGGGGGACCAGCCAGTGACATTAATTAGTGCTCTGAGGGGGGAGCTGGGTAACAGGAGAGATTCTAGGTGAGCACTGGGACCTCAGGGAGTGAGTGGGTTGGAAAGGGTTCCAGACAAAGTGAGCAGGGGTCCCAAAATGGGGGTAACCACTGTCATCTCACAGCAATGGCATTATGAGGATAACTTTATATTTTTGTCCATGCATGATTTTTAATTTTGCTACAATGAGCTGGTATTACTTTTCCTAAATTTCTGAAACAATCTCACCCAGCCCCTTCCTTCCCACCCAGTCCAGCCACCTGCGGGCTGTGGGACCCCTCCCACATGCAGGTGAGTCTCTGCCGTGCCCCTGCCATAACCCAGCCTGGCTGCAGGCCAAGAGTGCTTCTGTAGTGCAACCACAATGGAGATGCCCTGCACCTGACAGTCCACATGCTGGCGTCCCTCCAACCCCCTGCTCTCTGTCTTCCTTGCCTCTTTCTCTACCTTCCCCAGCCCATCAGCTCCCTCTAGGTCTCACTTCCTTGTGATGAGGTCCATGTCTGAATCAGACATGATGTGGTCTCAGAGCCAAAAGTCCTGGCTCTAAGTCAGTGGTGGATTAGAGGGGGTTCACTGCCATGGCGTGGGCAGCCTCTTGTCATATTCCCACAAAGGAGAGAGGAGAGTCAGCCTTCTGACAACCCAGTCTCTTCCTTACTCCCTCTCTTGCACACAGTAGAGACCCGTGGAACTTGTGTGCTGGCTGTCCACCTGCCTTATTTGTGGGATTGAACATTCCCCCCACCCCCCTCCCCCATTAAGGTTCAGCCAGGCTTGGTTTGTACACTGTCACTCCAGCCAATAAGCACAGATGCAAACAAGTGATGCCTCCCCCAGCTGTTAATCACAGATGTTATTAGCACTGACATGGGGCAGGGAGAATTATTATTCATAAGAATCTCATGCGTTCCTGAGTGATTATCAGAATTAAGTTTAGAATGTCTACAATATATAACTTAAGAATTATATGTACTCCTGGCTAATTATTTTATTAGAAGAGTTGATGATTTTGAGGATGTACTCAATTCAAAAGGTTTTTAAACAGTGCAGAAATGCTTGAAATTAATCCTACCAAACTGCAAAAGTGCTAATGAAACATTACAGGCAAAAAATCAAACAAGCCCAACCAAGATCTAAATAAACGGCATATCAGTAAATATGGTGAAGAACACTGAAGAAGAAAAATTATTAGAAGTGAAAAGAACAGTGCTCAAGAGGCTGAGAAGGCAAGCCACAGATGGGAAGAAAATGTTTGCACAAGACATCTGATAAAAGGAACATTATCCCAAAGCATACAAAGCACTCTTAAAACTAACAATAAGAAAATGAACAACTCAATTTAAAAATGAGCAGAATAGCTCAACAGAAATAAGGTATATGGATAGAAAACAAGCATGTGAAACGAGGAACAGCATGGCATATCATTAGGTAAATGCACAATAAAAGAACAAGGAGATGGACAATCCCCTCAGGTCCTCTCCCACTGTGGGGGCTTTTCTGTCCCCTGAATATATTCCACTTTCTAAAAAATAGAAAGAAAGAAAGGAAGGAAGGAAGGAAAGGAAGGAAAGAAAGAAAGAAAGGAAGGAAGGAAGGAAGGAATGAAAGGAAGGAAGGAAAGGAAGAAAGAAAGAAAGAAGGAAGGAAGGAAAGAAGGAAAGAAAGAAGGAAAGAAAGAAAGAAAGAAGAAGAAAGAAGGAAGGAAGGAAAGAAGGAAAGAAAGAAGGAAAGAAAGAAAGAAGGAAAGAAGAAGAAAGAAAGAAAGAAGGAAAGAAGGAAAGAAAGAAGGAAAGAAAGAAAGAAGGAAAGAAAGAAAGAAAGAAAGAAGGAAGGAAAGAACGAATGAACAAGGAGATACCACTATACACCTAGAATGGCCAAAGTCTAACACTGACAACACCAAACATTGGTGAGGACACAGAGCAACAGGAGCTCTCATTCACTGCTGGTGGAAGTAAAAAGTGGTACAGGTACTTCAGAAGACTGCTTGGCAGTTTCTCACAAAACTAGAAATATTGTTACCATACGATCTAAAAGTTATGGTCTTTGGTATTTCCACAGGTGAGTTGAAAACATCAATCTACATAACACCTGCATACAAATATTACTGCAGTATTAACTATAATTACAAAAACGTGGAAGCAACAAAGAGGTCTCTAAGTAGGTAAACAAATAAACTGTGGTATGTCTATATAAAGGAATATTATTCAGATCAAAAAAAGGAATGAGCCATTGAGCCATAGAAAGCTTAAATACATGGTATATTCTTTATGAGTCCAATTGTACGACATCCTAGAAGAAAAATGATGGAGAGTAAAAAGATCAGTGGTTGGGGGTGGGGAGGATGAACTGGCAGAGCACAGAAGATTCTTAGGGGAGTGAAATGATTTTGTATAATACTATATACTATAATGGTAGATGCAGGTCATTATACATTGCCAAAATTCACGGAACGTACAACACCAAGAGTGAACCCTAATGCAAATGATGAACTGTGGGTGATGACGATGCTTCAGAGGATGTTCAATGACTATGACAAACGTATCATTCCGTTGAGGGGTGCTAACAATGGGGGAGGCTGTGTGTGTCCTTCTGCTCAACTTTACTATGAACCTAAAACTGCTCTAAAAATAACGTCTACTTTAAAAAAAAAAAAAGAAAGAAAGAAAAGAAGAAGAGTGACACAGTCAGGACCAACCCAAGCCCTGTGATGCCCCAACAGCTTTAATCAGCATGAAGAGCATCATGCAGTGCTAGCAACTCCTGTAGCTCCACCCAGGGACCATCACATATGTTTACAAAACACCAGCCTCATGAAGAGCCTGTGGGACCCCCAGGTGAGGACACAACACCCATTAGCATTCTCAGCAGGAGTCCCAGCTATCCAGTCCCACTCCTATTTAGCTGCAGACAAGTGCTCTTTTACTTAGGAGTTGCCACTGGACTCATTGAGAGGTGTACCTGGGAAAAACATATCCAACAGATGTAAAACAATTTAAAAATTCCAAGGAAGAAATGTTGTGTAACACCTTTTCCACCATATAAGATACATCTGAGAGCACTGTGTGAGGGACGCGGGGGCAACACATCCTCCCCAGCTCACCTGGAAACCCAAAGATGCCCTGTTTCCCCATCCTCCCAACAAAACTTCTCCCCCCGCCAAAAACTGTGAGGCCCTAAAACCTCCAAAGTACCTCACAAAGGGCTCTGTGCATGAAATGCTTCTGAACTGTAAAATCCCTGATATGTGTGAACCAGAGGAAAGGACATTCTATCACTGGCCTTCTGACTTGTAGAAAGTTTAAGAAAATGAATGCTTTGAAAAAAACAATGACTGGAACTGACTGCTTCAAAGTGCTTGCAGTCACTGGACTTTTTGAGGAAAGACAACATCATTGCTAACTGATGCAGCATTAATTTCCTTACAGAGGTTACTGAGGTGCAAAGAATTCACTCTGCAAAATAATTATGTAGACTTTTAAAATACTACCAATTCACTATTGGTCCCCAAATGGTGACTCTAGTCCAGTACAGCTGGTGTTATGAACAAATCCTGCAGAGCTGAGTCCTTCCTCATCCATGTCTTCTGTAGGCTTCCAGTCTTGGATCATAGCAGCTTTTCTTTTTTTTCCTATAGAGATGGGGTCTTGCTATGTTGCCCAGGCTGGTCTTGAACTCCTGGCCTCAGGTGATCCTCCCACCTCGGCTTCCCAAAGTGCTGGGGTTACAGGTGTGAGCCACATGCCTGGCCCACAATGGCTTTTCATTACCAACTACCACCTTGGCCCAGGGCAACATCTTCAGAAATGGGAACAACTACACCAGCCGTGGAAGCTCTGCACCATATTATCCTAACCCCAGACCTCAATCTGTCTTCCTATTGTTCAAGTCCAGATATACCCGACCCTACAAACTGCCCGTCATTTCCAGAAGCTCCTTCTGCTCTGACCCAATCTCACCATTACCTATGGGAGGTTCTTCATGCTGCCTGCCCTCTTTGACCCCTGCAAGGAGACTTGGTTGATTCCCCCTAGCCCATTGATGTCCTTGTTCTCTATCAGCACGTCATTACTACCCACTGCACGGCAACTCCTTGGGGACAAGGAAGTTTTCTGTCCATCTGCACCTTTCATGCAGCCCAGCACAAAGTGGCCACCCACCAATGCAAGGACAGACTTTACTGTCATGCTAAGAGATCAAGTCATCATGCAGTTTGAAGCATTTCCTACAAAGAAAAAGCTGCAGAAATATATATGGTCTAAAAATTAAAAATCATTTATCATCAACATTGACAAAAAACTATTTGCAATTTATAACAAGCTAATGTCATGATTTATTTCTCCGAAGTGAAGGAAAGCCACCAAGCTAGCTTCACTTGAAATGTTAATGAATTCTCCAGGAGCAATCTAGTACCTATTCGGCCAACATTAACTCAGGTGTCAAAGCTATGCCCTTTCTTGTTCACAAGGTGTCAGTGTTCTTATTAAAGTTAGAACTTGGTCAACACAACCACAGCATTTCCATCCTGAAAACACTTCTTTGGAAATCCAGGTGACCAACTGCTAGTGCTGTCTCCATCACATAATGGACATGAGGAAAATAAATCCATGACCAAAAAAATAAAATTCGGACCAAGGCCATAATGCTCCAGCTGTCTCTTTTCAGAAAATGAAACATACTGTCACTAACAGCGGGTGGGACACAGAATGAAGGATGAAGGCTCCCTAAGCCTGAGAATGGCTGAGGCTCTACTTCAAGCCCAGAGACAGGCTCAGGCTGTTGACAAAGTCCTGGTGCCATTTTTCCATCCACCCAGTGGTTCAGATGTTGAAAGGCTACAGGAATAACATACAGACATTTGCCTTCGATTGAGCGCTATACTAGTGCACAAGACTGCAGCTTAAGACAATTAAACCTGATCCCCAAAACTGAGGATCAGAACTTTGGAGTACAGCGCCCCAGAGATGTGTCTTGCAAAAGAAGATACACGCTCTGTTCTTTTTTGGAGGTTCCACTACATGTAACAACAACAAAGACCCTAAGAGTCCCGCAAAAAGACACCCATTATCTTTGTGTGGCCCAGCATGTCCTCAACTTGCTGACCAGGGAGATCCAGTGACACCCAAGTAATGGATGGACCCAAGAGTCTTGGAATGTTTTTTGAAAAATGCTGGGTGTGTGAAAGTTTCGGAAATTTTCCCCTTGACCTTCCACTCTTAGAACAGCATCTTCTCCAAGTACACTTGCACCTAAATTCTACACTGAGCCGGGCTTGGTGGCTCAGCCTGTAATCCCATGCTTTGGGAGGCTGAGGTGAGAGGACTGCCTGAGCCCGTGGGTTGGAGACCCGCCTGGGCAACTTGGCAAGACCTCATCTCTACAATAAATCAAAAAAATTAGCCAGATGTGGTAGCGTGCGCCTGTAGTTCCAGCTACTTGGAAGGCTGAGGCGGAAGGATCGCCGGAGCCAAGCAGGTAGAGCCTGCGGTGGCCGGGAGCGGCCACTGCACTCCAGTCTGGGAGACAGAGTGAGACTCCAACTCAAAAAAAAAAAAAAAAAAAAAAATTCTAAGCTGGATTATCCTCTAGTTTTCCAATTCCAGAAGTTTACCATTTAAGACGTAGACTCCACTGGAAAGACCCTGTCAGGCATTTTCTGATCTCCCAGTACAAACGTGACTCTTGAGCAGTCCCACAGAATGCTTAAGTATTCGTTTTACCGCTTCCTGGCTGTGTAATATTAAGTGAGTGGCTTAACTTCCCTGAGCATTCATTCTATCTGTCAAATGACGATGATGCTATTATCCCTCATACGACTGAGACTTTTTCCCCCTATTTAATAAGCATTTATTTAACAAGTCACTCTAGGGGCTAGGGATACGCTAGTGGTCAAAAAAGATTACTTTAAAAAAATCCCCTGACCTCATGATACATACATTCCAGTAGGCTGACATGACAAGGGTATGGCTCAGGGCCTGGCACACAGTAACACAGCATAGATGAGCACTTTCCCCTGTTTTCAAAATACTTCCTCTTCTATCAATTCCTGTATCTCACAAAGATACCTAAATTAAAGTCCACTATTTCCCAGAAACCTGGTAACAAACCAGAAAACACTTGACCCCAGAGAACTAAAATTCAGGATCACTATCTGCTCTAATCTTCATTTGGGATACTTGTTGTAATTCTGTGAAAACATAACACCCTCTTGGGTCAACCTGCCTCTTCCTCAGGATCCCCGGCGGCCTGGGCGAGCTTCAGTCCGGGAAGGCCTCCTGCTGCCAACAGGAATCCTGCCAAGCTGCTTGCTGCAGAGGTCAGCGTTTCCAATCAGCAAGGGCAACTGCTCCTCCCACACATGCTAGCAATGCCCTAGTTGGCCCTCTGCATTCCAGCATGGGATACAGTCACCCACCCCAAAAAATACCCATCTGCAAGGCTCACATTTCTCAAGTATTTTGACAGATCTTTTTGTACAGGCAAAGCATTTTAAGGGAAGTTCTCCAAGACAATGCATGTGTAATTCAATGCTAGTGACAACTCAGTGATGAACACGGTTCTTTTGTGTGACATCCATGACTTATGCTCAGAGAGAGAGCAGGGTGGTGGGGAAAACATACAGCCACCTTCTCCCTTTCCTTTGGTGGTGGTGTGTGGGGTGGGGCGCTCTGTCAAAGTATCCTGGCACACTAAAGAACTTTTAAAAGTCATTGATAAGGCTCATTAATGTATCAAAATGTCACCTACTCAATGTGAACCATTAAAAATTATTAGTACAAGTATTAGTAGAAATAGTCATTAAAGTACAGAAATATCATGAGAAATATCAAGTAGAAATATTCATCACCTTGGAGCTCTACCGGCAGCCCCCCCCCCCCTCCCCGCTCCAGGCACCTCGATTGTTGGGGCAGAAGATGTACCCTGTGGTCTAAGCCCTCAGGTCAAAGCTCCAAAACCATAGCATAAGGAAGTGGAGTCTTGGTGGAGAATTAATGTCAAGCAAACACTTGGAGAAAGACAATCAGCAATTTAACTGATAAATAACAGAAAGTGTCTTCAAACACACCGAGCAGAAAGCATAAGTCATAGATATTTTTAAAATAAAATAATGTGAGACAAGCCTGGGCAACTTGGCGAAACCTCATCTCTACAATAAATCAAAAAATTAGCCAGGCGTGGTAGCGTGTGCTTATAGTTCCAGCTACTTGGAAGGCTGAGGCGGAAGGATTGCATGAGCCCAGCAGGTTGACAGTGAGGTGGCCGTGAGCATGCCATGGAACTCCAGCCTGGGCAACAGAGTGAGACACTAACTAAAAAATAAAATAAGCTGGGCTCGGTGGCTCAGCCTGTAATCCCACGCCTTGGGAGGCTGAGGTAAGTGGAGTTGCCTGAGCCCGCGGGTTCGAGACCCGCCTGGGTAACTTGGTGAGACCTCATCTCTACAATACATCAAAAAATTAGCAGGCTGTGGTAGCGCGTGCCTGTAGTTCCAGCTACTTGGAAGGCTGAGGTGGAAGGATCGCCGGAGTCCAGCAGGTCGAGGCTGCAGTGGCTGGAAGCGGCCACCGCACTCCAGTCTGGGCGACAGAGTGAGACTCCAACTCAAAAAACAAATAAATAAAATAAAATGAAATATAATAAAATTAAATTAAATTTTAAGATGTCTACAGCTGTGTCGTTCTAATCTTGCAACTTCCTCTCCTAAACAATCTGGGGAGAAGCACAAGCCATGACTATACAACCACCCAGGGGTATAGAACCCCCCTCCTCCCTGCCTCCAGGGACAAGATTTGGTGCTGAATTCTCCAACAGTGGGAACCACCATCCACACCACCTGAAATCAAAGGTGCATTGATCCAACAATCATAGTTCATGAAATTGGGGGAGGAGCTTATAAGACCATTGCTTTTAGGGGTGTTCAGCTAAATTTTGAATCATTCCGTTGAGGGAAGTGATGAAGACAGGAGATAGGTACCTTTATTAGGAACTTTACAAAGTTACTTTCAGGTTAGCTAATTCTATAAAAACAAAACAAACAAACAAAAAGTAAAGTTGAAAAAGATATGGAATATAGTCTCACCATGGGTCAAAAAAAAAAAAAAGATATGGGAAAGCAGAGCAATGAAGATGGAACTATTAATAATTAAAAATAATAAAGCAATCTAGCACGATGATGAGGCTTACTGATTGCCTTCCCTCACCCTTGGCCAGATACTACATCTGCTCAGGCAGCACCTCTGGGTGAGCAGAGGCTGTGCTTTATGGGCCTTTAATAAACCATGGTAAAGAGGAAATCTAAGCTACCCCATTTGGGGGTGGCTGAAAGGACTCTATCTGGAAAAAAGAGCACGCCAAAGCTCTACCAGCCAATGGGCAGTGTGTTCCTTCTCTTTCTATTGGAGCCAACCACTAGCCAAGCGACTCTTTCATTAAAGGACATAGCGCTATGTTAGCATAATGTTGCATGCCACTTCCATTCCTGGGTGCAGCAAAAATTGAGAGGCTGTTATATTTCAGATTAAGCACAATTTTTTATTGTATAGACTGAACAATATGCAAACATATTTACTTGTTAATAAGTGAATATTTGTTTCAAATGTATAGAAAATTAGTTCTGGCCATAATCCCTTGTAATTTTAAATACAGACATTGCCAAATACAAACATTTTCTGCCTTTCCTAACTGAAGATAAAATACTATCATCTATTTTTATAAGCAGACATTAAAATAATGCACATCAATTTCCCTAATTAAGCAAAGGCATAACAATATTTATACATATAAGTGATCATGAGGACAATAGAAAAAATGCCAGGCTGGCTCAAAATTAATGTAGTGATATATTTCAAAAAGTATTTAATGTTGCTTTTCAGGTTATAACCACAGACAACAAGATATTAAAAATGTCTTCCTCAACATGAAGCCAAGGCCACCATGCTGGCAGCTGTCCAAAGGGTAGTTGGCTCTTCCTTCGAAAATTCAAAAGGATAACAGTTTCTGCATCCTTCCCACAAGCAGTGCCCATATGTGCATACATGTCAATGTCACCTCCCCTCTGTCACCAAGCAGGCAGGGAAAGGGAAAGGGAGAGGGGAACCCAGCACACAGCAAGACAGAAAGGCTCCTTGGACCCACTGACGGCACATTGTGCTCTTCCTCATTCACACTCAATTTCAATGAGAAGGAACAGGTCTCATTTTCTTCCAATATCATTTCCAGCAGCAATTTGCACTTTTCTACAAATGGCCTTTTGTATGGTTATTCTTGCTGAATTGCAAACAATGAGAAAAGACTTCCATAAATCAAGTCTCCCCCATTGTTGATAAAAAGGAGGGTTTCCATTAGGGGAAAAAAAAATCGGGAAAGTGCCTGTAAATGCAAGACGTAAACACATGCTTTCCTTTTGCTGAAATTATCCAAACTCATGAATGTGTTGGTTACCTTGATGGGTGTACATAAAACTTCAATATGGCTGAGAAGAACAGAGTTGTATTTAAGACAGGTATTTTTGAAGCTGCAAACATGAATGTGGGCAGTCTGATATTAGGGCATAGCTAATCTAAGTGTGGAAAATATTTTTATTGCTCTGGGAATAGTCACTGTTAACTGAATGCAACAACAAAAGGGGTGGGGGAGAGAGCACGCAGACCCGAGGGAATTACCAAATCAATTAACAAGTAATTCAGGAACTAATTTCTATATTGCCTCTTAGCACAAAATTGTATCTTTAATTTCTCCTGCAATAAGCATCTCTATGTTGGTCCTAACACACACTGACGCTGTAAATGAGTTTACAAGTATCTCTTTTTGATTGGCTATACAACATTATTTCTTCACAGTTCAATGCTACTGTAGCCAAGTGCTCTGAAATATTTAATTATACTGGGAGCTACCAGTTACCAATTTGCAAGACCCACAGTGAGTACGGTACATTTTAAAGAACTAGTAATCAACTAATTAAAACCACAGTGAATTCCAGATACTCCAATTACAAACAACTGCTGTCGAATACACTTAGAGGATTTCTGCATTAAGGGAAAGGAGATCTTGCAGAAGGTCTAGCCGTATCGTGGAACACGGATGCCACCAACCGAAGACCCCTTGGTACTGGCACTATTTAGAAAACACTTCTGCAGCAGCCCCTAGGTATCGTCCTGTGCCTGGATTTTTAATACAACTATACATTTTAAAATGAGTATATTTTAAGTTATATATATTTTAAATTAAGTCATATACTGAGAGCTCAGTGGTAAATAAAGCCCTTTACTGCAAAGACCATAGGTTTTTTGAGACTAAGCAGACCTGGGTTTGAATCTTGTCTTTGCCTCTTCCAGGTGCTATTAAATCATGCAAGGTGAGTCTCAGCTTTCTCGTATGTAACATGGAAAGAGAGATGCCACCATGCCTCACAGGGTGCTGGGGGATCAAAGAGCCTCCTGGATATATTAATATACAAATGGTGGCTGTGGTCACTCTTAGAAATCAGATCCTCTCAAATGTAACCAGATCCTTGCTTTTTATTTCTTCCCCTTCACATTACGAAAAAAATAGATAAAACAATATGAGGCTTAAGGAGTCAACTTAGAAAAAACTAACCCATGACAATACAATCAAAATATTTGGGCTGAAACAGTAAACAAACATTATTTGTTATTTTTATTTTTTAAAAAGCACACAAGGAAGAAAATGTCTGAAATGTTGGTGAAGGAGTATTGAAAAACATGGTTCCTGCAGGCTGCCACCTACTAAGGACCCTGGTCACAAGTTCTTCAACCTTCCTTGGTCTCAGTTCCTTCCAGCGCTGGGCTAGGACACTGAAAAAGTCCAGTATAAAACACAAGAGGACATTTGGTTGCTTGGACAAAAATGGAAAGATCACAGGGAAAAACAAATCTTATAGTTAATCTAAATAATTAGTAGTATATATTAGTTATTACATAAATACATAGGTGTATAAATATACACACTTTTTTATTCTCTGAGAGAAATTACTTATGAGAAATATGTAAAAACCTGAAAATTAGAATTTTAAGCTTTATGCATAAAATTATAGGAGACAAACCCAAAGAACAGACTTTGGTTTGTGTCAGCACCTTTGTGAAGCTTCTGTAACCTAAACAGAGCTGGATCACGGGCAGCACTCAAACCATATCTGCTGTTTGATAAACATATTGACATGACCTTAAATGAAAGGAAATCGATAGCAATTAATCATTCCTCAGAATCTGTTGAGTATTTACCTCATGTTCACTTTCAAGGCCCTACCCAGAGGGCTCCTCTGGGCATTCAGTTCTGGAACTGCCACTCCATTCTTACCAGATCTATCTGGGAAGGTCCACTCACACTCGTGTCCTCAACACTCTGAGCTCTTCCTCATCCCTTGGGTTTCTCCAGCTCCTCCTCACCCCTGCGCTTCTCCAGGTCTTCCTCACATCTGGGTTTCTTCAGCTCTTCCTTGCCTCTAGGTTTCTTCAGCTCCTCCTCACTCCTGGGCTTTTCTACCTTCTCCTCACTCCTGGGCTTTTCCACCTTCTCTTTACCCTTGAGTTTCTCCAGCTCTTTCTCATCTTTAGGTTTTTCCTGCTCCTATTCATCCCTGGACTTCTCTAGTTCCTCATCATCCGGGTTTCTTCAGCTCTTCCTTGCCTCTAGGTTTCTTCAGCTCCTCCTCACTCCTGGGCTTTTCCACCTTCTCCTCACTCCTGGGCTTTTCCACCTTCTCTTTACCCTTGAGTTTCTCCAGCTCTTTCTCATCTTTAGGTTTTTCCTGCTCCTATTCATCCCTGGACTTCTCTAGTTCCTCCTCATCCCTAGGTTTCCTCAGCAAGTTACAAAATCATTCTCACTTACTCTTCACCTCTAATACATGAAGGGCCAAACAAGTACTTAAGTATTCTCTGACAGTAAATCAATGGAAGATCAAGGAAAACAAGACGAAATAACAATGAGATAATTAGGCTACGAAATACTTTTGATTGCATACATTACTGTGCTACAAGGCTTTTACTACCTGATTGATACTTTAAAAGATTAGTTCATGTATAGCAACTACTTTTGAAATTTCCTTGACCAGAAGGGGGCAGTTTGTGGTATTTGGATTTCTAATTCATCCAGTATAAAAGGGGGGAAACAGCTTTGCTTTACTAAAACACACACACACGCATGTACATATAGCATACCCAGAGTATTTTATTTGAGACTATGCACATTTATCAGAAGAACATAATTTTCCAGTTTTTTTCAAGTCAGAGTCCCACTCTGTTGCCCAGGCTAAAGTGCAGTGGCATGATCACAACCTGCTGGGCTCAGGTGATCCTTCCACCTCAGTCTTCCACGTACCTGGAACCACAGATGCACAGCACCACACGGGCTTTTTTTTTTTTTTTTTAATGCAGTGATGAAGTTTCACCAAGTTGCCCAGGCTGGTCTCAAACCCCTGGAATTAGGCAATCCTCTCACTTCTACTGCCCAAAGTGCTGGGATTACAGGTGTGAGCCACTGTGCCTAGCATAATTTTCATTTTAAAAAACCCACTTATTACTGAATATAAATTATATCATGAAACTGACATACAGAATATCAGCATAGTCTCAAAGTATCTCCCCCAAGACATTCATCACTATCTTTATCAAAGGGAAAAATAATAAGGGAGAAATCCAGCAGACTTCGCCATCCCCTAACAACCAAGGTTAAGCTACTGGTAATAAGACGGGTGGATACCAGGTACCACCAGTGGGAAGCACTGACAAGGGAACAATGCTTGTGTGATATCCCTGCCAGAAAAGCATAACCTCAATGTATTCAGGAAAGAACATCAGGCAATCTGAATGGAAGGGCTTTCTGGAAAAGGACTGACCCATGTTTCTAAAATAGTGCCAAGGCCATGGAAGGTAAGAAAGACTGAGGAACTGTCTCAGAGTGGAGGTGATAAAACAATTAAATGAAAGGGAGGAACCTGGGTTGGATCCTGAGTTTAAAAGATAAGCATCAGGAGAAAAACGAGTGAAATCTGAATAAGGTCTACTAGACTGGTTGCTAGTGCTGCACCAATATTAATTTCCTGGTTTTGACAGCTGTGCTATAGTTATGTAAAAATATTCACAGTAGAGGAAGTTGAGTGAAAGGTATATGGGAATTCTCTGTATAATTTTCTGCAACTTTCCTTCAGGTCTAAATTATTCCAAAAAAAGTTAAAAGTTTTAATGTTCTTCAATACTACCCCAATTCACTTGTTTGTGTTCCTATTTATCCAATTTAAAGCAAAATGTAAACATATTTTCATGTTCGAATTATTTTAAGTAAGTGGTTTTATGTTTTATGCTCTCAATGTTTTCACTAACACTTTCATATCTCCAAAGAGTATTCAAATTGGCCACCTTAATGGCTGTACATCCTGGTACTATTCAGTCAGTAATCACTAATCTAACACCCTGCTTGTTAAAAATTTATAGAATTTTAATATTATTAATTGCTCTGCTATAAACATTATTGTATACTTAAGGTTTTCCCTTTCTCCTAGTGAATTGTTTCCTTGGGCATAAATTTCTAGAAGACAGACTACTGGGACAAAGTGAATTAATTTATGTATTACTATAAGATTACCCTCTAAGAGGACTAGGTCAATTTTCAGCACTACAGCAGTGCATTTCTAAAACTGTTTCTCCTAGTTTTTCTTAGAGTAGGACTTACCATTATTTGTTAATGATACACCTTATCATAAAATGATTTCTCATTGTCTTAAATTTGTATTACTTTAGATATGAGCAAGAAAGGCCAGATATCCATCTGTATTAATTTGCTTCTTATGGGTCTTCATTTACAAATCATGTCTTTATGTATTACTTATATCTCTGTTAGTACTCCTATGTAGCTGGTATACATTTATATATTTGTATAGAATTTTTATGAACATTAAAAACAATATAAACAATTTTTTTACTAACTTCTCAACAATAAATATATTCTTATTTTTAGCACTAATTTACAATCACAGAGGCTGTGGTTGACATAGACCGAATAATGGGGTGAAAACGTGGCGATTTCAAGAACAAAAATAGTCCATGTTTCCAGACTTTGTGGGTTTAACAATTAAAAACTCCTTATAAACAAAATTACATACATGAAGACATTCATTTAGCTGAAATTTCTTCTGTGTGGATATTGAAAAGCAGAGGACTTGTAGAAGAAACCAGTTTTCTAAAATGATTTTGGGTCACTGACCAAGGTTTTATTCTTTACAGATTGAAAAAAGTGACCTCTCTTGTATAACTTAAATATAGTTCATTATATACATAATTTGTTAAATTTAGAGAATGCTGAATAAAAAATTATACTGTTTCTTAAAATATAACAGTACAGAGCGTAGCTTCTCCAATATAACACATTCTTTTTAACAACAGAAAATTGGTTTTGGTGAAAGGAAAACGTTTTACACTACTAACCTGCTCTACCTAGTATTTCTGCTACCGTCACATCCACCTATCTACACAAACTCACCATGTCCCCTCCCTGCTCTGTAGACACTTCAGGAGAGGAACGTCATCTAAGAGTGTACACCATCAGGAACATGCAGAAGAGGAGAAATGTGCAGGATGGACACGTCTATACAACAGAGAAGACAGAAGTAAGATCCCAGGATGGGAGAAGGCATCAGAGGAGAGAGCACGGAAGACACCACATTTCGACAGGAAGATTTCCACGGACAGGAAGATTTTGACAAGTCCAGATTAAAGGGACCCAAACCAACTAAAATCAAGAGTCACCCGTGTTTGAGGCAGATAAGGGAAGTAAAACTAGAAAGGGGATCTCAAAGTATGGCCTCCGGACCAACAGCATCCGCATCACCCAAGAACACAGAAAGACAATTTCTTGATACTCAACCCTGACCTACTCCATCAGCCTCTGGGCCCATGAGGACTCTGAGGCACACTAACGCTTGAAAACTTCGCTTGGTCCAGATGCCAGTCAGCACAGGCTCTCCAGGACACCCCCACATAAAGCCTGAGGTCCTGCTGAGTGTACACCATGTACTTGACATTTAATCTTGCAAAGAAAAGACAGTCACGGTGACCATGAATCGAACTGGGGGAAATGCAACAGGACATATTATAGAAGACTAGAACATATTACAGAAGACTCCTGGATTATAATCCAGCTCCTCCACTTATTAGCTCAGTAACACTGGCCTCCTGACTTGACCCTCCTGAGCCTTAGACTCTTTGTCTATACAAAGGCACTAAGCTGTGTTTTAGGTTGGTAGGGAATTAAATGAGGTTCTGTGATTAAAGCATCTAATGTAAGGCACAATAAGCGTTCAGCACATAGCTCCCAGCATTCTTATTATGCATCTCACACAATAATAACTTGTTAATTTTGATGACTTTTTAAGCAGAGGGAAACGTTAGGGAGTAAATAGACCAGGATGTAGGTCTGATAGAATTGGAAAGACTAGGGACGGCCCCAAGAAATTAATATTTTTTAATGTTCCTATTTTCACTGGTCTGCAAACTTAAAATAATAGGTATTATATAGGAAAATGTCTAACAAACGAACAAACTCCTCAGTGCCTATTGTATAATAGTTCACCAAATTTCTACATATTTAACTGTCAGCTTTGGTACCAAGGGAACGTGGTGTCTTTGCTTTCAGAATTTGGTCATCAATGAGTCAGTTAAAAATAAATTCCCTTAGTGAGATGCAGGAAAGGAAAATGTGTTTTTGCTACTCAAAACTAGCTGATAAAAAAAGTGTCACTGTCTGATGACTTTCCTGAAAAGCCTAAAAAGAGGTCTGTGAAGACTTTGCGAGACGGCACTGCCTTTAGAACTTCTGAAGGAAAGAACTCTGGAGCAGGCAACAAGTAAAAGCATATTATCAAAGAGGTGCATGAGTGAGAATGACAAAGCCCATAACAAACAAGGTCTGGAAAGCCAGGCACAGTGGCTCACACCTGTAATCTCAGCATTTTGGGAGGCCAAAGTGGGAGGATTGCTTGAGCTCAGCAGCTTGAGACCAGCCTGGGCAACCAAGACCCTGTCTCTACAAAAATGAAACTAAAAAAATTAGCCGGGTGTGCCTGTAGTCCCAGCTACTTGGGAGGCTGAGGCAGAAGGATCCCCTGAGCCCAGGAGGTCAAGGCTGCAGTGAGCCATGATCATGCCACTGCATTCCAGCCTGGGTGACAGAGTGAGACCCCAACTCAAGAAAATAAAATAAACAAACAAAGCCTAGAGCATCAGTCTCTGGACAGAGTGCACAGTCTGGGCTCCCCTATCTTTTGGAAAAAGTATCCAGTCTAAGAGCCATGATAAATGCCCCAGGGAGTTCCATTGTTGTGCTATTCCTAAAAAATATGAAATATCGACAGCCAGTGTGATTCTTCCTGCCAGGAGAGGTGCTTGCTTGGTTTTCAAATTCTTTATTCACAAAGAATAGTAGCCAGCTTGGGAGCAGTCCTATTCTACAGTCCATATTCCTACATTAGAAAAACCTAGTCTTCTATCAGAAACTGTTAAATAATGCAGACATGAAATAAGACTTTAATTATATGATTTTCTCAGGAGTCTTGGTAGACATCTGTTTCCATGCAGTATTTACAAATGTGCAAAGAATGTAGTAAGTATTTATAGCTACTCATCACGTGTTGAGATTTTAACCTTTACGGGGCAAGGCCTCTTAATTTTGACATGGGGTCTCTGCACTCCTGCCATATCTTCCCTTCAGTAATGAAGTGTGTATTTATGTGGGTATCATCTTTTATACCTGGGATATCACCTTTTATACCTGGGATAAATGGACAAAAACAGCACCACGACCACTGTCACATTCACCTGTGACACAACTGATGGAACTGTAGGTACCTCTGAATAAACATGCCTTTTCTAGTCATCCCCAGCTGCAGGCCCGATGTTTGTCTGCAGCCCCGAGAAGCTTCCTTTGCAAGGGAGAGAAGTTTTGGTTTTCTTTCCAAAACCAACCTGAAGGAGGTCTCTGAAGGACAGAACTAAAATGCCCTGTTATTTATTTATTTTTTTTTGAGTTGCGGTCTCGCTCTACCGCCCAGGCTGGAGTGCAGTGCACGATCACAGCTCACTGCAGCCTCAAACTACAAGGCTCAGGCAATCCTTCCACCTCAGCCTCCTGAGTAGCTGGGACTACAGGCATGTGCCACCATGATATTTTGTAGAGACAAGCTCAAGCTGGTCTTGAACTCCTGGACTCAAGCAATCCTCCTGCCTCAGTCTCCCAGAATGCTGTGATTACAGGTATGAACCACTGCGCCTGACCGCCTAAAATGCCTTAACAGTTAAAAATGCATTGTGTAGAGTGGGAGCTACTTGCTTCATAGAAAGATTCATTCCAGCAACAGTCTTATTTCAAATGATAATAGTTCACGACAACACAGGAGAGTTTCCACTAATGTCAGGATATTTTGAATCTTGTATGTTTACTATCTAGTACATGTAGCCTCTTAAAATAAGTTTTTCTGATTCTCAAACATGTTGGACAGGAATAATGTGGCTATACCTTGTATTACTGGGGAGGCAGTAATAAGACAGAAGACAGAAGAACATCACAGATGGAAAAAACCTTACTGATGACCCTCGGGCCCACAGATATGAGCTTGTCTCAGCTCTGCTGTTAACTAGTTGTGTTACAGCCTGAAATGTGCCCCTGCAAAATCCACAAGTTGAAGCCCAAACTCCAACACAACTATATCTGGAGATAGGGTCTTTAAGAGGTATTTAAATGAGGTCATAAGGGTAGGGCTCTGATCCAATAGTATTGGTGTCCTTTTAAGAAGACAAAGAAGCACCAGGAATGAGCCCACAGAGTACAGGTCAGGCAAGGATACAGAGAAGAGGAGGCCATATCAAGCCAAGGATGAGACGTCTCACCAGAAACCTCGGCTCATGCCTTGTTCTTAGATGTCCAGCTGCCAAGAGCTCTGAGTTTCTGTTGTTTAAGCTACCCAGTCTAGCAAACTCATACATGGTATGATGCTGCTGGGCAAGTTCCACCATCTCCTGAGCCTAACAGTTCTTACTGTGAATGGGAACCACTGCTACTCCTAGGTAAAAGGGATAGCAGTATCAAGCTCCAGCACAGGGTCTGGCACTCAGAGGGGGCCAATAAGTGCTGGTCACTTCTAATACTTTGGCAGATTTAGTACCCGTCGGCATAAACCTTACAGGGATAGGGTGAGAAGAAGGAGGGAGGGCTGCTTTGTGCAGTTACAAGTCTCACACCTTCACACCACTGCTCTGAGGAAAACACTGCAAAACTCTCCCAGACTGATGCAAGAAATCAACACCCTCCCCAGGGAAGTCAGAGTGTTTGGTAACCAGACACCCCAGGCCTTCAGGTCCCCTTCCAAATTCCTCCTTCCACCGCTCTGCTCGCCTCTCCACCCACCTCCTGCCCTGTGATGAGACCTTTCTAGCTAAGGAGAATTCACCATTCCTTGGTTTCTGGGGTTCCCAGGGTCCTTTAAACACACCTCCCACAAGAGACCCATCTGCCAGTATTGAAGGTCAGGGTATGCACATCTGAGCCCAGCCTGGGTCATAGACATCTTCCACCTCCTCCAGTCCTAGCAGAGGACCCAGGACATGTCTACACAAGGACAAATGTACAGTTGTTACAAACTGATCATGTCTGATAAAAAATTATGCCAAAAATAAATATCTCATTGAGTCATCAAGACAAAAATAAACTCTGGCAATAAATGCTTTGAGAAACTTTCCTCTATTTGTATGTGGGTTTATATTTCTGCACTCACAGGGAGTCGGATTTCACCATCATTGTTGAACTTTTAAAGATAATAAACAATATTTTGCCAAAACAAATCACTTGGATATCAGCCCAGCTCCTGGATGACGGATAGAGAGAAGACACATTGAGTCTTAAAATTAACTTCCATTCTTGGAAATAACATTATGTTTGCACGGCAGTTTATAGTATATAAAGCACCCCAGCATACATTACATCCTATCACCCTCATGACCAAGGGAAGTATCATTTGAAATTACCTCGCAGATTTGAATCTACATGATGGATTTTGCATTTTGGCTGAAGTAATTTCATTGGGTGTTTAGTGAGGACTCTTTTGCTACCCACCTACATTGCCAAGGCGTAAGGGAGTAGGAGACTAGGGGAGTAGGGGAGGGCGGGCCCCATTCACTCAAAGACGAATGACCATGAATTCACACACAGGCGTCCAGATATCTTGGATTGTTTTGCCAATGACATTATGATATCTGAGGAGTCAAAGTAAAAGCATGTGATCCACCCATCTGACCCATTAAATTAATAATCGTAATTGGGCCGAGTCTGTTGTGAGCCAGGCCAAATGCAATGCTCTCAGGGAGTTGTTCACCCGAGTGAGGTAAATTAGCTTTCAGGGCACTAGGGTTCACGTCAGTAAATTATCTGCTTCTGGGGAACTAAACGGGCCCTGATGCCCAGGCAGGGCCGATTTGCCACATGGGTGAGCACTGCATTCTCCACAAGCCTCCTGCTCACCTTGGTACCTCAATGGTCAGGCTTCATAGACACAAGTCATATCATGCCCCTCTGTAGAGGCAGAGAGGGGACATGATCTGCAGGATTCACTCTTTCCATGTTCCTGAAGGAAGAGCACAGCTGTGCCATTCTTTCTCTTCTAGTCTCGAGCAAGTTTCAGATTTGTTTCCTCAACGAAAGCAGCACACGGCGGCTAGGCAGTCGACCAGCTCGCTGTGAAGGGTCTCCAACTTTCAGGGGCTGTTAATGCGAGCGTCATTAGGTGGCTTTCATTCTGCCCAGGCCACACAATACACCCCTCGTGTTGATCCCAGGTACCAGACAACACAGGTCAGTGGCCAGCAGCAGGCTGGGCGAAGGGATTAACTCCAGAGGTGCCTTTCACTTAATTGACAATTGCCTCTTTCTACTCAACTGAGAATCAAAACCACGCACGGCTTCAAAACAGTTCACAGGCCCAATGGCGGGTTCCAACGGGCCTGCTCCAGGAAGACCGCCTCTTCCTCTGACAGCCTGGGAAGGGTTTTCCCGCGGCTTCAGATAGCTGCTGAAAAATAACTGCTCTCACCGGTTGACTCTCTAGAGGTGGCCATGACATCTGGGTTCAAGGTCAAAATTAAGACTTTAAAAAAAAAGTTTTATGAAGACACTTTGTTCCTTTGGCGCATCCATGCAGCATCACAAAAGTAAGCATGCCTGATCTAAGGTCTCCAGCGGCACCTTGGCGGGCATTGCAGAATAAGAACCAAACAGAGAGGGTGGCTCGTGAGATGCATGTGACCATCATAGCTGTCATCAGGGCTCTTGCCTCCCTGCACACAGCTCTGCCTACATTCCTTCAGTGCA
Source organism: Tarsius wallacei (assembly GCA_963574415.1). Lineage (NCBI taxonomy): Eukaryota > Metazoa > Chordata > Mammalia > Primates > Tarsiidae > Tarsius > Tarsius wallacei. Next base: position 31,009 of record CAUYQG010113619.1, read on the forward strand.
GACAGACTTGGTTCGCTCAAAATCTCAACCAGTTGATGAAATAAATAACTATAAAACTTCTAACAGTCACAGGCAGATCCAATGTTTTGCCCGTGAATCTCTAAGAGCTTGCTGAGAGTCCAGCTAGCACTTAAATCCTTAAACACAAAACTGGACACCCTGGTTGAAGCTGAGTCGGGGTGGGGGGGTGGGGGGGGGTTGCGGGTTTTTTGCTGCAGCCTGATTTACACAGTGAGCCTACACTTTGGGTATCTCATTCCTAATTAACCCTAGGAATGCCAATCCTATGATGGTCTCCCTATGAGCCAGGAATGGTGGAATAACAGCTAAACACAGCTGGTCTGTCTGAAGAAGGAAGAAAAAACTCCCAGAGTAAAACATGATGAAGCAAAGACAGCATTTTTTAGTTCTTTTCTATGCTCTGAAACCTTATGAGACAAGATACTGTCTCAAAAGACTTAATGAGAAGGTTTTGTTTGTCCCCACCAAATAAAAATGTCACATTTTCTTTGTGGAAGCATGACAAGATAAACTGATCAAGATTTTTTAAAAATTCAAATATACTCTAGTGCATACCACTGAGTGCAAGATGAGGTTGATGGTATCTTGTTCTGCAGTGTGAGTACCAGGGGCAGGAGACGGCTAGGCTCCGGCCAGGGCTCCATGGAGGGCAGGAGGAGGCCAAGGCTTATGGCTGTGTATCTGTACTCAAATATAGAGATTAAAAAATGCTAAAGAGAAAGAAAGAAAGGAGAGCACACAGCTGCCGTCCCCCAAACAGACCTCCCATCTGCCACCCACGATTTGCATGTCACCTTCTCCAGGCTCATTTGTACTTCATTAACTGCCATTGACTTAACAAGATTTATGCAAATGACACCATAGGAGCTCCCTAACTCCCACTGCAATCAAGTGATTATGTATGTACAACTCTCCACAGCAATGAAAAATTAATACGTGACAAGCCCACTCGCTGCTGAGCCAGGCCTCTGGCTTTTATTTTTCTTGCTTTGCTTTTTAATTTTTACTCGAATAGATCTTATCTTATTAGTAAAAAAAAAAAAAGGGGGGGGGGGACAGAACTCTCTGAACCAATCTCCTCCAAGACCCTAGAAATGACAAAACATGCAAGGTGAACCAAGGTCCACAAGAAATGAAGTTATAGTCCAAAAATCAGTCATAATCTTGACAAGGAATCCTTAATTGGGGAAAAAAGAAAGACGTAGTCAATGACTATCATGATTCGGTTAGCTTCCACATTGCGGGAAAAAAACCTTGGTTCTCACAATGAACAAGCCATAGAGTGAATGTGAAACATGGTTAAAATAACCCACTGGAATGTGTAAAATCTGTAAAAACAGGAGTTAGGTTGCAGAAAGTGTTGATCACTGCCTTGCCTGGGTCCTAAACCATCCGTTACAAGATTCCTGTGGGGAGAAAAAGAGCCTGCAATGATCAAAATAGGGGCCAGTCCAAAAACCATGGCCATTAGCAACTCCATGAAGGCTGCTGAGATTCTAAAATGATTCCTCTACCGTTAGGCAAAAGGTCCATTAGCCAGTGTGTGAGGCTTCAATCACGCAGACGGAGTCTTTACCACGGGCTGAGCACTAAGACAAAGTACTCTGCTGCTGGTGAGAAGGGCAGAGGACACGTATGTGGCTAACAAGATCAGGACGGGAATGAGATGACCCCTCCCACCCTGAGAACAGCTGAGCGTGGCTGCATGATCCCTGGAGAAACATGTTGCTGCAGGTAGAGTCTTAGAACTTTCTTTACACAGTCATAAGATATTTTTGTCTGAGGTCAGGGTTCACATGTTTAATATAAAACACCTAACTTTGCTTCCTAGGCTTTCTGAAGACTTTTCATCAATGGACAGTGGAACGAGCAGATGCTAGGGCAGAGGGATCTGGTCTAAACCCTAGCCCTATCGCTTCCTAGCTGCCTGGTCTAGACCCTCATCCCCTCTGGGTTTAAATTAAAGTAAGCATAACAGCCACCACAATTATGGTGATGTTGAGAATTAAATGGGATGCTATGTGAAAAGCACTTAAATAATAAACACTCATTTAAGTGTTCATTTATTCAACAAATAAATCTGTTGAGTTTCTAGAATATATCGGGCAGGCTACACCTTCAGACTGTTCCCTGCAATCCTCTCATTTCTCCATGTTGAAGTCATCACGCTGGGAGGGTTAGGGATTCAGACTATCTTGAATGATCTATGTTCCTTTAGAAACACAGGCATACACAGGGGTGTGAGATAAATGGAGACAACCGTCTATAGACCCACATCAATCAGCATGACTCACAGAGAGGCTCTGAAAAGGGTGCCCTGAACATTACTAATTTAAAAATCCGGTTTTGCCAGAATTTACAAATCCTCTGTGGAATCTCCACTTCTAAGTGTTTCAAGGGATTCAGACATCATTCGATTCCCCCATTTTACAGATGATGCATCTGAGGCCCAGAACAGTGAAACTTCACTAGACCAGGTGTGGAGTTCAGAAGAAGCTTTTCTTTGGCTGCACATGGGAGTTGATTAGGAAGGACAAGGAGCTCCCTGTGCTCCAGAGTCACTGGGAAATCAGACCATGATTTAGATTTCAACAAGATTATTTTGAACACTCACAATCGAAAGGCTTCCAAGGACTAGATAATACTCATTTTATGCTTGATGGTCAACTCCAATCTGCACACATATTGAAAATCTAGCCTATAAAGCTAGCCCCCTCCATAGATGAGCAGGGTACAAATTAAATGAAGGTTCCAATTACACAGGGGTCCACCTGGCTCACACAGAGGGGCTCCTGCCGTGTCAGTGAGCACTCCCACCCAAATCAACAACGGACAGGAAATAAGGCTACCGTCTATTATTAAGTTTTAATATTCCCAAAAGTAAATGTTTCTTAAATGAAAAAAAAAGTTAAATAATTTTAAATTCTAGTTGAAATAGCATCTATAACATAAAAGTTATATATTAAAATAAACTTATGCAGAGAAGTAGGTTATAAATAAATGCACAAAGAAAAAATGAACAACTATGTGCATGGATCTCTAAAGTAAAGAAACAGTTGTTTAGTGATAACACCACCCATCAGCAAAGTGGAAAATTGTTTCCTTTTTGTTTTTAAATATATGGCGGCAAGAAATCTCTCTTAAAGGTACCCCAGATCTGAATGTGTGTTCTACATAGAGGCTCCATGGTCTTGGTTATTACCTTCAGGCCTCTCTTCCCTGTCTGGCAAAGGCATGATACACTTTTGGGCAAGGAAGGAGCAAGCTCCCAGGCAGGCTCAGTTCTGCTGATGGAGGTATGGTTTTGCATCAGCTCTGGGCTTCTCAAGAAACCCTGTGAACTCCCTCCCTCTGGCCTCACCCAAGATGCAGTGGCTGTATTTAGAACCCATTCCTCCCCGACATCTTCTTGCTGAAATTGCCCAGGCACTACTCTCCTAGTTTCTATTTGTTTCAAGTGGGTGAAACCTGCGCCACCAGAAAAATCCCACCTATTTTGGGGGAAGACACTACCCTTCCAAAGGGTAGCCAGTGCCTATCTGAGCTCCTAAAGGATTAGTGAAGCAGCATAGGTATCACAGGAGAGGAGACCAGAGAAAGGGGCTCAGTCTGAGGAGCACACAGATCACAAGCTTTGTCCACATGAGGCAGAGGCATCCTCCTGCCCTGGAGGTTTTTCTCCCAGGCACTCGAAATCAATTGGCTTTCTTTAACAAACTAAAAGATGACATTACCAGAAGCTTAGCATGCAGGGTTGAACTCTTTATTTTTATTCTCCTTGAAAAATATAACAGCAATCTACGTCACACATGCATTCCAGGTTTCTTACTTGAGACATGAAGTAATTTAGTACCCGGTTTCTGGGCTAATGAAAACCTATTCCAGGATAGCAGCATAGGCCAAAACAAATGCTTGAATTCAAGTCCTGTTGTGTAATGAGGAAGTTTAATTAAGGCCCCACATTACAGCTGTAAATGTTCCTTTATATAATAAGGTCTAAATGAAACTGAACCTAATCAAAGTTACAATTCCTTCATTAGCAAATTACAAACAAGAGCGCACAGCTGACACACCGGCTATGATTATCACAACTAATTGCCTCGTTGTTACAAACCAGCCTGAAACAGTGTTCAGATGTCCGTCTGCGAGAGCAAATTAGGGCCACGTCGGGCTGTTCCTGTGATCACAAGGGGCTCTTGTACGGCGATCTGAGTTACCCCTGTCGACCGGCGGCCAGCGGCCCAATCAAAGCCGTGCTACAAAGGCAGCCTTTGAAGCCCGCTCAGCCTGGAAACACACTCCATATGCAGGCGGGCAGACCGCACTTCATTAGGTCTGTTGTCACCGTTCCCTCTTCTCATTCTAATGATCCCATTTTAATACACACAGGAACCTCTACTAATTGATGTCAAGTGAGAGACTTCTACATTCATCAACAGAGCACATCAGACAGACCTTGGTGCGCAAGCCAGCAGCATCTCCAGGAAGACCTGAGGTGTGTCTCCGGCTACAGGGAGAGGAAGACGGGGATGCAGCGTACCTGTTTAATTGGGATGGCTCGGCCGCTCCCGATGCTGTCCGCCCGACTCTCCAGGCCTTTCTTCTCTTTGTCTGGGTCGCTCCCTTTCCGAGACTGCAAAGCAAAAAAGAAAGTTGGCATTTGGGTAAGGGCTGCGGTTCATATGCAGGGCTCTGCCCCTGTTTGCACAGCTCCTGTCAATACACATTTAGAAACCACGTATGATATATGTGTGTGCATACATACACAGACACGTCCCACAAGTAGACTGCTAAGTAGCTTGTCTCCACTGACTCATCATCTTAAAGAGAATCTGCTAAACTTTCCCCATGACTTTTCCACTGCAAAATGATCTTTTAATTCTTTTTAAAGAGTTCAAAATTCAATTACTATAAACCAATGGACCATATAGGAAAGTAACGCCCAACAGGAAAACACATTCTGGAGCTGCAGTTAATATAGTCAAGGAAGAAAGGGTGCTTCGATATTTATTTGGAAAACCTACTACATAAATGTATACATTTAATTAATGTCTGAATGATTCAAAAAAAATTCTATTAGCTAGTCAGCTGTCCAATTTAACGGTACACCCTTGATTAGTATCAAAGAGCAGTTAATGTTTCCTTTTATTGCTTCTGGATGGTTAGAAAAATGGCAAGTTCAAAGTTAAACTAGTGTATGATACCACAAAAAGTAATAAAGGGAAAATAACTGAAAATATCCTTTTTGACAAAATGTCAGTGTTTGGGAAATAATGAGCCACTTTGTTTGCCAAGTTCCTGAAACAATTATCTTGGATGTATTGCTGACACTGCAAAATACCCAGTATTCAACCCAGGAAAGCCCTAACCAAAAGTACACCTTGACTTGAGGAAAACTGAAGGAGCTCCACTATCTAAGTCTCCATCTCTTGATGGCATGAGCAAGTGTGAGCACAATGATTTTCTGACAGATTTATTTTATTATGAGAGAAAGATCTGAGACTCGTCCTCCTTAATAACTGTGCTGACAAGTGACAACTTCACTCCATTACTTTTCAATGGGAACATTACTCACGCAATATTGAAAATGGAGAAACATTTTCATGTGCTTTTCAAATCGAAGATGATATATGAAATGAACAGACTTTGTGGTGTCCAGTGCTACAATGAAAAGCTAATGAAATCCAGGTTCAAAGGGATGTGAGATAGAGCAGCTGTTTCATTTTGTTTCGCTTTTTTTAATATTAAGAGGAGCAATGCCATAAAAACAAAGGCTGATGGGACAAATTTAGGATTCCAGAAGAGGCTGCTGCCAAAGTTAAGGAGTACAAGGAGAAAAGGACCCATGATGTAAACTCAGAACTAGCACTTCAAAGAGAGTTACTCTCCTGAGCCGGTGTGTTCATTAGGAAACATGCTTCTTAGTGGTGACAAGAGCTAACGCTTACTGAACACCTACTATGTGCCAGGCACTGTGCACTTTTTTCCTTTAGTATGGTAGAAGCCTAGCATGAGATGACAGGAAATAAGCAAAAAATAGAAAGTTGCAGAAGAATATAAAAAATAAAGCTTAACGCTTTTAGCTAGAAGGGAAATAGAAGTATTTATCAATTCCTTGTCAATTGTAGGCTAATTTTTCCTGTTTAATTAATTCTTAATAATGTATAGTAAGAGCTACACAATACCTTGAATTCTCTTTTCCTCACATCGCAATTATGAGAAGACAGTACTTGAGAGTTCTAGTCGCAAATACATTCCAAAGCTCACAGTGGTAACATTAAAAAAAAAGTTTTAAAATCAACAACAAATAATCAAAATACTTTGGGGATTTTACAGGTTCTAAGTTTCTAAACTTGGGAATCCATCTTCATTATTCTCTATTAACCAGGATAATTAACAAAACAAACATTTAAAAAAATTAACAACTTCCTCAAGGGAGCACATCTGTCCCCACAGCCACTTTGTTCTCAGAGCAGAATTTCAGATTCCACCGAAAGTGGAAAGAAATGGTCAATTACATTACTGTAAACACCTTGGAAGATGAATTTTGAAGAACTAACCTCAATATCTGACCACACACTCTGAGATAAGTGAGATTAAAAACTTAGGTAAGACTTCATTGAAAAAAATAAAACAAAAATTTCCTGACAAATGTCTTAATTTAGTGGAGAGAGTCATACAACCGAAGTGTGAAAGAAAGAGCAGCGGCAAGCTGCCAGATGAAAGGGTTTGCTGTACCTCAGCCCCACAATTACTTTGTCTACTACAGGCTATGTCAATAAAATTGAAATCCAACAACTAGACTGAAACAAATCCACTGGACATAAAACACTGCAGCACGTATCAATTCTCAGTAAAGTCTCCTTGTTTTTCTGCCAACTTTGGAGACTTTATCACTAACAGGACATCCTTCTGTTCCTGCTGAAATGGCTCACTGGATACAAAGCAGCCCGCAGAACCTACTGTGTGTGTGTGTGTCAGGAGTGAGTGTCCACTGCATCCAGCCTGCCACACACTACTAGAAACAGAACAAGAGTTGATCATATCCATCACAGAAGGACCAGAAATTTAAAATCAATACACAGCAAGCTACAATAGTAACTGCTTAGCCTCCACAAACACTGAATATGGAGGTAAAGAGAGGTTAAGAAAGTCTAATTACAACCTGCTACTTTACAAAAATGTTTAACTTCTTCCCAAGTGATGAAAGGAGCCATAAGGAACAATTCCACCAACTACCTGCTTATAGGGACAGGAGCACACTGCCAAGAGCCTGCAGTATCAAACAGAAATCTGCTTTTCCCCTTTTAACCAATGGCTAAGTCAAAGGCTGCTGCAACATATTATGAGAGACACTCAGACGCTCCTTTTCTACAAAAAAACAAAATGCCATTCAAGCAATTCTATTTACATTTACATTATACATTCTGCTGCCTTATTTTTTACAGCAAGTTTCTATGAGCTGAGCAATATTTATTCAAAATCTTTGGTTCCTGAGTATGCTTGGCTCTGTTTAATGGTATCAGCATTAAAACAAAAATCACGTAATTGACAATTGTTATTACAAAGCTTGAAAACAGGCAAAGCAATGTAATGTACAATTTAAGGATACATAATAGGATAAGTTAAAACATGGATGGATATGGATAATATACCCCAAATTCAGGTTACCGTCGATCCCTGGACAGAGAGGCAGGAGAATGCATTCAGGAGGCACACACAGAGGAATGCAACTTTTACTTATGACTTGCTTATTTCTTGAAGAAGCAGTCACAGCAGCAATGTAGAAGAAAAAGGCTTGTATTTGTATTTTTCCTCTCGTGTTTGTGTGTTCCTCTCTTAAGTCTGGGTATGTGGCAATAGACTATGGACTCTAATCCTATGATTTCCAAGTGTGACACTCAGCTGTCTGGTTATGTGGATCCCTGACTCTGATTCTCTCACTATATATGTGGTACTTTCTGCAGTCCAGTTATGTGTAAATAGCTTTTGGACTCTTATCTCCTCATCTAGACATGTGGTACTTTGCATGGTGAGTACATGTGTTTTATTTTTCAGTATGTTTGAAAATATATTCTAATAAAATATATTAACCACACACAAACTGGGACTACTAAGCTAAACTAATTGTCCTAAAAACCCAAATCACAAAACTATGGTAGAAGCCTAGCATGAGATGACAGAAATAAGCAAAAAATAGAAAGTTGCAGAAGAATATAAAATATAAAGCTTAACCCTTTTAGCTAGAAGGGAAATAGAGATATTTATCAATTCCTTGTCAATTGTAGGCTAATTTTTCCTCTTTAATTAATTCTTAATAATGTATAGTAAGAGCTACACAATACCTTGAATTCTCTTTTCCTCATATTGCAATTATGAGAAAGATAGTACTTGAGAGTTCTAGTCACAAATACATTCCAAAGTTCACAGTGGTAACATTTTTTCAAAGTTTTAAAATCAACAACAAATAATCAAAATACTTTGGGAATTTTACAGGTTCTGAATTTCTAAATTTGGGAATCCATCTTCATTATTCTCTATTAACCAGGATAATTAACAAAACAAACATTTTTTAAAAATTAACATCATCCTCAAGGTTTTTTTAGATTTGTTTCCTTAAAAAAATGATTTTTCAATGAAATAAGTAAAATAAGACAGAATTTAACTTTGGATTAGTAAAATACAATTTTTACTACAAATATAACACATGATTCATTACTATTATAGATATTTTGTTGGTACTTTTTTTTAAGTGCATGTGATTTATCTTTGTTTAAAATTTGTATATATGCAAAAAAAAAATCCTGGAAGTACAAAACATTAGTCAGGAGTGGTACATTATAGATCTGCTTTATAAAATGTTTAAGAATGGTATTTGAAAAATGACATGTGTACTGCTTAATTAGCTATGGCCTTTTTCTGATGGTCTAATAAATAAGGGGGATCGTGCCCCTCCATTTGGGTGTTACAACTCCAGTCTGCATATATTTTATTTACTAAGACTGTCTGCAGACAGTGTATCTGTCCTCCCACTGGACACTTTTAAATAAATACATATTTTGACAATTTAGGCCAATAACCACCAACAACTGCTGGGGATGAAGACAACATTTTACATATTTAAGAATAGAAGCAAATTGGTAACAATACAAATTTAATTTCTTAATTTTTATGATTTCAAAATTAATTTGCCTTCTTTTTGTTCCTTGGATGACACTGACATCTAGTGGAGTTAATATTTCCAAGGTCTTCAACTTAAAAATATACCTCCTGCATCAGCAGCAGCATCATCACCAATACTACCACCACCACCACCACCACCACCACCACCACCATAATCATTTCATTCAATGTCAAGTTCAGTAACGACCAACATATAGGTCCCTGCCTGGGATTTTAGCTTTCTTTTCCTTAAGTGCCATGATGCAAACCTGTTGTGATGTTAGGTTCTTTCCACATTACTGTTTCCACTAATACCAGCTGAGCAGCTGGATTCAATTTCTGACACGGTTTACTATCAAGTTATTTTCCAAGGCTAAGGAGAAAGAGAACAACATTGACAACACACAGGTTCATAGGTAGGCCATTATGTTATAAGATACATTAATGGTGACATAATTAATGGTAATTTTCAGCCACCATTAACAATGAGTTCACCTGCTCTGCCTGGACAACTGTGTTTTCCTGGCCTCTGCGTGGCCCTGTGTGTCTATCTATGGCTTGAATCAGAAGATCTAAGAAGGCCTCAATCTCTCAGCTCTCTCCTCTCCTCCTCTCCTCTTAGTACACAAAGTCCCCTCTCCCTTCACTCTAAACCATGTTTCTTTTGAACATGGGTTCATTCTGGCAACAAGTTTTCCTCATAGACACAGAGCAAAAACCAGGGCTCTGCAGAGAACACATGTTAAGTAAATATTTATTAACTGAGTAATTAGTTTGATTCTCTCTGCTGTAAAGTGTTCTCCTCTGTAACCCACCTGGGTTGTCAATAACCTAGTAGGCTGGGTCTAGGATACTATTTTCTGGCAAATTCCAACTCTAGAGCTGCCCTTCTAAAGGGTGAGGATGGGGATGTGCTGGTGGTCTCCTCATATAAAGTACTTTAAAGATACTTCTTGTTTTTTACATTTCTTTCCCTAGAATAGAAACCAAAGTCAATGAGTAGAAAGTGTGGCCTTGGACAGTGTCTGAGACTGGGTGATCTCCCTCTGCCACTCCCTTAATGGGTAGCCAAGATACAGAAGAAATTTTCATCTACCATGTTAACAAACCTTCCCTCCTCCCACAGTGCTGGTAGATTGCTTACTGTCCACCCTCTCTGAACCCAGCTGCATCTTTGGTGATTGGTTTCTCAAGCCCACTGAGTCACCACGTGGCCTGTTCTGTGAGGTGACACCTCAACCAAAAGACCCCCCAACCTGGGTGTAGAGAAGGGCTACAAGTGTTTGATAGAACCAGGAAGTAGCTGTTTTAGGAGGCTGCTTTTATTTTGTGTCTGAAGAAATTTCATAAGATATCTTATTCATGTATAAACTTACACATACCAGATATTCACCTGTATTTTGCAGAAACATAAATACCTACCAATCAAGTTTGCTTAACACTATCAGAAATTATTTCTATAACGTCAACAGTAGGGAGAAAATATGGAAGCAATGCTGCCAAGTCTCTTCTGCCCCCTACAGGAATCTTCCCAGCACCCTCACTGCAGAAGCACTGTTATTTTCAGCTCAGAGAGGTCAAGTAATTTCCTAAGCTCAAACAGCCATCAGCAGGGGAGGCCAGGATCTGAGCCTGGTGTGTCTGATTAGTCCTTACTCTGCTGCCCAGCAGCACTATCTGTGGGAGCTGATGTGGCACAGGACATTAGGCAAGAAAAGGTGAGGGAGAGGAGCAGGGAACTGTGCTGTCACAACAGGCCTCGCAGTAATGACCACTCAATGGGAGACTGCTAAAAATATGGCAGGAGGGGGATGGAGGACCTACTGGACAGGAAGCCCAACATCCAGAGGGCCATCTTCAAACAGGGGCAGGGGATCAGATAAAACACTACCAGCCATACCCTCAGAGTCATTTTTTAGCTCAAGATAGGAAATACTAACTTCCTTACGTCTAAGTCAGCAGTAATCAACCCAAAAGATAAGTTGAATGTTTTGTAACAGGGTACCTTTGGGGCTGGATAATTCTTTGTTGTGAGGGGCTGACCTGTGCATTATAGGAAGTTTAGCACCACCCCTGGTTGCTACCCATGACTAGTGCCTGCAATACCTTACCCATCCACCCCCATCCTCCTATTGTGATAGACCAAAATTTCTGCAGAAATTGCCAAAAATGCAAAACCACCCTGATTGAGCACCACTGTTTAAAAACATATGCTTGTAATGCAAAGAGCTAGTCCAGGGAAGGAAAGTGTTCTTCTCAAGTCAAAAGACTGTCACACACATCCGAAGCTCTGCCTGGAGTTCTGAGCTCAACTGTGACAACTCTGTGATTGATTGGTAATGTCTGCTATACATAAAGGAAGGGACATGGTAGTAGCACTTTGCTTCTCCTGTAGTTCAGGGACAGTATGCATCTTAATTGTCCAGAGAACTTTTTAAAATGACACATGCCTGGGCTACATCTACAGATTCAGAGTTTCCCAGTTTGAGCCCAGATTTCTGATCTTATTTTAAAATGCTCCACAGATGATTCCGAGGAAAACCCAAGTGGAGAGCCTTTATGCCAATAAGTCTCCAGGAAGCACTTGAGGCTTGTGGTGCTGAAGGCCACACCTATCTCCCCATGTCACCTCCACTCCCTGAGGGTGGTCCTCAGGCCCCCCAGCATGAGGAGAAGAGGACCTGTGGATTGTAATGGCTGATATATTTCATCTGAAGGATCAGATACACACATTTGGGAATTGTGGTAATTTTGTCACCTCTTCATATCCAATATGACATGGCTTTAGAGACCACACAAATCACAAAACAATAAATATCTTTATACACATCCCTCACTCTTCATTTCTGACACATGTATCAGTACTTGTCCACACTGAGAAATTTCCACTCTACTCAATATCTAAATCTTTGCTTCTTATAATTTTCTTAGACTTCCACAGAAACCAATGCTATTCAATGACTATAGTTTGGATTCTACCAATAACATCAAATCATCTGGCAACCAGGATTATATGAATGGAAGCTCTTCAGCAACACGCTCAAGTCTTCAGCCACAGTTGATACTCACGGTGAAAAGGTTGGACCGGCGCTTGGACTGCTTACGAACGGGTGTTGGCGTGTTGGCAGTGGGTGGAACATCAATCCGAAGTTCCTTCTGGCTGGTGCTGGGAGTTGATGGAACAGAGGACGAGTAGTCGCTTAAACTCCCTCCTCCGTTACTTGTCTGAAATGATTAAAAACCAAGGTCTTATTAATGACATACTCTAGGAACAGAAGGCCTTCACTTAAACGGGGTCATAACCAATAAGTTAGCAAGTCACACTGAAGAGACGCATGCAAGACAGGCCGAGTGTCCTCTCTTGGTATTAAGTATGCATGGTCTCATTCTAGCGCACATAGATCATCTCATACTGTTGTTCTAAGAAAAGTGACTTAAGGAAAAGAAGTCTCTAACATTTATTTAACTTAAAGATTTTTGAGAGTTAAAAAGTAGTAATTTCCTATTTCCTCTAAAAATGAAGGAGTTGGTTACACTAAACGGATTCTGTGGTTCCTTCACTGCTCTAGATCAGGTGCAGAGAGAGGACTGGTTTCGCTTAGTAGAACCGTAACTCACATTCTGAAAATGACACCTTGAAAATCTGAGTGCTTTTGGAAAATATTTCAAGATTCACAGAAACGTTCTCGACTGTACCTTTAAAGGCTCTGACAATACATTCTAAGCTTACTGACTTTCCAAACAAATTGAAAGCATGATACCAAATCTTTTCACTGTAAAAAAAAAGTGCCAGTAAAATACCTGCCCCAGAAATGTAATTAAAAAACAAGCAGAGGCAGAACAAAGTCAGCTCTTTCCCTTAACAAGCTTTGCATTGGATTCTTCAAAGTGACAATTATTTCGTTTGCCTCCAAGTAAATAATTTAGCAAAATGTTACGGAAAGATAGCAGTTTCTATAGGACCTAAGGGGGATGGTAATTATAATTGAATGCCATTACCAAATTTAGGCATATAGCGGGACTAGCCATTAAGATTTACTCACATCAGTTCAGCCTATAAGCAGACGAGGACCAGGACCAGGACCAGGACCAGAGCAGGGTGACTTAAATCAATGGTGAGGACTAAGGTACACGCCTGGCATCACCACCCGTGCCAGCATGCCTCATAATACAGGCAGCAGGAGGACCGAAAATATTAAAGAATGATTCCCATAAAAACCACTTGGCCACAGTAGTTTCTGAAGGAAATGTTAAGTCAATTACAACATGCTGTTATTTATAAAGTTGAAAAGAAAAAAAAAAGACATCAACCTTAGCATTGGCTGTGAATACTATCTGTACATTCTCTTTGGTTCTGACGTGCCTTTCAGTACAAGTTCCCATGCCGCCCAACAACATACCTGGCTTATGTGCACAGCAGACACTTGTGCGGAGCAGACAGAGGAATGGCTTGGAGAATTGGGTAGTGACTTGCAGGGTCCAATGGACAGCTGCTGCTTCTTCCTTGTGGCAACAATCTTCTGGGCAACTGGTGGACACAGAGATTAAAGAAATCAACATGAATCAATTTCCCAGAGCCTCTTTCCATCCCCTGCCCCCACCCCAGCTAAATGTGGTCATGTAAAGCAAGCTCTGGCCAATGGAATAAGAGCAGAAAGATCATGTAACCGTTTTCAGAAATCTTCCTTGAGAGCATGCTCTTGACCCATTTCTTCTTTGTGTCTTTTTCCCACTTGCTGCCTAGATTGCATATATATTGTCTGTAGCCCCAGCAACCATCTTGGACCATGAGGTAACGTTGAGAATGGAAGCCTCACTTGGTGAAGCCACACAGAAGGTGAAAAAAGCTGGTCGCTGACTCCACAGAAGGCCTCAGTCCTTCTCAGACCATCTCAAAGGAATGTGAACCAAAAAGTACACACTTATCTCATTTAAATTATTCTAATGAAGTAATTTTTCTTCCAGTGACTTGTAGCAAAAATAATCCTAAATATAAAACAGGGCAATTTAACCAAACCCTTTTGAAAGTCAGAAATATCTGCCTGCAAAGCCTAAAGAATTACTCTTTTCTACAAGTTATCATGTGGAATTATATTCAAGGACATGTAATTATATCAAAGACCTTTTTTTTATTTAAATATATTACTATACGCATTAGAAGTTTATCTTAATCAATACAAATCTAAATTCAACCAGCCATAACTTCTCTTGGCAAATAGGCTCGCTGATAAAGCATACTGAATTTAATTGGAAAGGAAGTCAACGATTAGAAAACTCTTCCTACACCAATAGGTGTCACTACAGCAGAATAACTACAGTTTTTATTTGAATAGATGCATGTCTTTGGGGACTAGCTGTAATTAAGTTCAGTGATATTCAATCCTTGTCTTTGCCTAGATGGTTGCTATTTTCAAAGATGCCCATGCAAAGGAACACGTCATCACTCCCCAGCAATAGGTTACAGCAGAGAAGGAGCCAACAGAGTGTTTGCAGATGATTTCTTTTTCAAATGAATACAATTTTAATAAGGAACTGGTTTGTCCACAGTGTATGGTTTTCATGTAAATGAATGATAGTATAAATATGATTAAGTGAAAATGCAATATATAAAAAATGGCTCCCAGAGATGAAGAAGCAGCTTCATTAGTTATATCCCACCTCCAATAGGCCTCTTAACATCCTGAAAGGATGATATCAATTAATTTATCTTCCCGTAGTGTATTGATCATAACCTTCATCAGCTAATCATGTTTAAATTACAGAGGAATATCGTAGCACTCTGTCATTTCAAAGCCATTGGCATATTGATCTGGGGTCTTTGAAGACATATATTAGAATATCTTAAAAATCATTATGTGAACTCAAAAATAAAACCTAAGATCAGATTCCAAGAGCTGTAAACCATGTGTCATATAAGTGTTCCAAAAATACCAAAGACCAAAAGTAAATCAACTAAAAATCACAATTGCCAAAGTGATTGCAATTTATTCCTATTTTTCTCTTGAAAAATAGCAGAAAGCAGTTTTTGATGATCAACTACACTGCATTTTGATTTCACTCCCAGCCTCAGAGTTACTATTCAGCTGGATGACCACATTGACTTTAAACTCATAAGAAACACACAAATGTCAGAATTAAATAAGACTAGGATGCTAACTTTGAGAGCTTTGTAGATATTTTCTATAAATGCTTTCCACGCTAAGGGAAAATTTGAGAAACTTACTAAGACAAGTCAAATATATTATTAAAACCCTCATTTTATGAAACTTCAAATGCAAGTGAATGTTCCATCCTTCCTACCTGAGGCTAGAAAAAGTGCATTCATGAGTAAAGTGAACATTTTTACAGTAAAGCCTCACATCAAACTACGGACAGGAAGTACAGAGCAGGAACCACATTTTCATGGCCACAATTCTTCCACCCACTTAATTATCGTTCTACCACATTAATTACCAAAAAAATAAAGTCACAATAGCCAATAACTGGTAGTACCTTCTTTTAACTTCATTACTTATTTTTCCCCCATACTTGTCCTATTTCCCCCACCATCAATTTTTAAATCCTTCCTACTTCCACATTCAAATGAAGGAAAGAAATTTATAAATATTTTGTTTGTAAGTACACAGACTGTTTTAGAACTATAGAGTAACCCATAAGAAAAAGGGAAAGTCTATTTAACAAAGAACAAAAAGTATCTGACTTAAGAGAATGACACAAAGGAGAAGGTGAAGGACTGTTCTGTAATGTCTGCCATTTCCTTCTCACTGTGAAAATGGAAATCTACTGCAGATCCACTGCTCTGTAACAGCCACACGTGTGCTATGGTTGTCATTACTTGCTTTACGTCCCAGGGAGGGGGTGGTATCTCTGGGCACTCCACTTAAAGACATCTCTAAGTGAACTGTTTGGGAGGGTAAAAGCTAATGCGACAACTGCCATCCAAGACAGTGCTGTGACCTATCCTCACATGACTGCGTGAAAGTCTGGGTGAATTCACAAGAGTCCCTGAACAGGAACACTGGGAAGGTTGTATAAGGGGATGAGACCTCCCTCCCTAAAAACAACACAAAGGAAATAGAACGCCATGGGGAGGGAAGAAGTGGTTTTTCTGTAACCATAATCATTAATTACTCATGATACTTAGAATATTTAAATTCTAAATATTTAACATTTATTTAAATGTTAATAGCTTTAAACAATATTACCTCAGACTATGCTGGCTGGGCAATTTTTATAACCACTGAGTTTCTGTCTGTATTTGATCATTCAATAAATGAACCTGCTACATATTTTATATAAGCATGTGGATTTATATCTATATATGCATATATAAATACGTATGTATTAAGTATATATGTTTAATGTAAATGCGTATATCAGAAACACAACCACCTGAACTTGTTTAGAAGAATATGGAACTTCTATCGTTGAGACTGGGGATTTTCTCAAATTTGGTGACATACTTTACTATGAATCTGCCACATGAGCTACTCATGAATCTAAAATGGTGTCGCCAATAGGTCCTGAACATGTTTACTCTTTTACCACTGAAACCACCAATTTATTTACCTTCATGATAGTTCAACAGTAATGTTCTGTGTTGTTTAAAAGGCACTTCCTCTACAATTTAAGAACTGTATTTGGATAACAGATAAAAGGTATCCTTTAATCAGTCCCTTCAATTGTGTTATAATTGTAAATATAATCACGCTGTATACTGCTCAAAAGCAAGCAAGCCCAGTCATTGGGGTCAGAAGTGAGAAGGGGGCCCATCTTTAGGGAGCAAGGTAGGTTGGTGCCTGAAGGACACAAGGGGCTTCTTGGGGCTAGAAATGGACGCTTCCTGACCTGGGGATGATTCTGTCAGAATTTTTTAAGCCCATCCATTTTCATGGATGTTTTTCCATTCTTCAATCAAAAAAAAAAAACAAGAAAAGTGTTGTTTGTTTTAAACAACACTTTTTTAAAACCACCTTTTAATTTAGTGGTTAAAAAAAAGACTCTCAGGTCCCAAATACGGCTTCATTCAATCCTGACGTAATGCTGAATTTCTACCTCCATGCTGTTTCTAAATCACACTAAATGAGGAAAACAACAGCTTCTGGTCACACCAAAAATGTCTAGGCCAGACGCACACCTCCGGAACTAGGTGGCATGGGCTGGGCCAGGCGGTCTAAGCTTCTCATCTACTAACTCATCTAATCCTCTCAGTTCTTTCACTCTGCAGATAGGAAAAACAAGGCAGTGAGGCCGCCAGTGCAGTTGGTCAGCTCCCTGACTGATCACGACACCACCAGGTTGCAGTGAAACACCCAATCTCCCTGCCAGCACCCCCTGCCTGGACTACCCTGGTTCCAGGGCAGGATCATGTGTTCTTCTACCCTGTATCCCTACTTTTCCTCAATTTCTAAATTTTATTTTTATAATTGATGAAAAGGACTGAGTGTGGTGACTGGCACAAAGGAGATGCTCACCAAGGCTGCCCCAATCAAAATGTGTGTCAAACACCATTTCCCAGTCAGCCTTCTTGAAAGCATGTAGATGCTGCCTGTTCTCTGCAACTTCCACAACCTGGCTTCTGCCACTGCCCCCAGGGTTGAGCCTGCCATTGCTTGGTCACTGGAAACTGCCTGACGGCCAAGTCGCATGTTACTTGACCTCTGGGTAGCATTTGGTTGCATGATCAGTGCTCCTTTCCTCTTTCTCATCTTCCATGACCCCTGACTCCCCTGGGTTTCTCCTCTGGCTGGAACTTCTCTTTTTCATCCTACTACTTTGCTGGCTCTTGAAGCGTTGGGGTTGCCCAGGCAGTCTTTTTTTTGCCCTCTTTTATCCCACACTCTCTCCCTGGGCCACCTTGTCCACATGAATGTCAGTCACCATCTCAATGCCAAGGGCTCCCAGCATCGCTATAAAGAGCCCTGCCTCATATCCTGTATTCTGGAATTATGTATCCAACAGCTCACTCAGCATCTCCCTTGGACACGCCAGAGGCATTTCTGAGTCTATGTTCCCAGCCTAACTCTCCTTGCTTCTCCTCTATTTTCTAGTTCAGTCAATGGTACAACACACCCCCTCAGGCATGGAGAGAAGAGACCTAACAGATTAATTCTACCATAAGCCACACATTGGTTCACGCCTATAATTCCAGCACTTTGGAAGGACAAGGTAGGAGGATTTCTTGAGGCCAGGAGTTTTCGATCAACCTGGGCAACATAGAGAGAGACCCTGTCTCTACCCCCCACCCCAAGAAAATAAAAGAAGCTATCACCAGAATTTCCCTGAAAATCAGCTTCATTGTCACTGTCTTGATCCAAGACCTTATCCCCCCCCCATAGCTGGTAACCAAAACAGCTCCAAACAAGCCCTCCTAAAGCCTAAGCTTTGAGATCACTGCAGGGTAATCTTCTCAAAGGCAAACTTTATCATGACATTGTTCGGTATACAGTTTTTCAATAGCTCTGGTTGCACAAGCCCAAAGCTGAAACTCCTTAGCAAAACTGGGCTCTTTCATGTTTGTGAAGGGAGGATTCTCTGTTCCTGGTACTTCCCTACATTAGCAGATTGTATTAGCACTGCAGTCTCTTCTGGAATAAGCAGAGCCCTCAGATAAGTCCCATGTACATGCTTTATGGAGTACCAGATGACACATGGGGAGTGGGGAAAAGGGGGACAGTAGGTTAAGGACAACATTGTGAAAGTGTGTAAATCTGAATGACACTGGAGAGCCATAACTAGATGCCAAGTTGTGATGTAGTATAAATCAAGCCAGATTTGAGGAAGTTGATTCTGCTGGTTACTGGGAGAAGCTGGAATACATTAAAGCCAACAACTTAGGAGGAGGGGGGACAATTCTGAATAAGCAATGTGTGGTAGGAATTCAAGTATGAATGACACCTCTAACAAAACAATATTTCAAATATTTATAATAGGCTGGGCTCGGTGGCTCAGCCTGTAATCCCAGTACTTTGGGAGGCCGAGGTAAGTGGATTGCCTGAGCCCGCAGGTTCAAGTCCAGCCCGGGGAACTTAGAGAGCCCTCATCTCTACAATAAATCAAAAATTAGCCAGGCATGGTAGCATGCGCCTGTAGTTCCAGCTACTTGGAAGGCTGAGGTAGAAGGATTGCTGGGGTCCAGCGGGTTGATGCTGGGGTGGCCATGAGTGTGCCACTTGCACTCCACCCAGGGCGATGGAGTGAGACCCCAACACACACACAAAAATATATATATGTACATATATATATATATATATATATATATATATATATATATGAGACACACTTATAAAAATCAACTGGCATGAGACTAAATTAAACTAACTTCACTCCACAAAAGCACCGTTTGAAGTTGGAGGGCACTGCATGCTTTGTCTTTATCTCTGGTGCTACCACCCAAAGGTGACATTTACTGCACCTTTCCTTGAAAGCCTCCTCCACTAGAACCATGGGGGGCTGACCTGAAGAATTCCCATAAATAATGAAAACCACTACAGATCGTAAATCTTCCAGGAACAAATAAAAGATCCCCTAATGTCTCAACTCCACTTTAAATTACAGTAGAGTGATCATTAAACTATCTTATTAATTAAGAAGAAATTAATTACCAAATTATCTATGTAGCTCAGAATGTGTGACTTAGGAATGAAAAGAAATCTGAAGTGGAACTTTTCTCATCATGAAAATTTCAAAGTTAATAAACGCAAAAGGAGGTGTGCTTTGTCTTCCTGGTAGTCCCAACCCCTCTCCTGGGTGAGTTTTCTACCTCTGGAGTATAAAGGAAGCTGTATCAGACATAGAGAGGCACAGAGGACGCACCTGTTCTTGAAGGTCTTCTGGGTTGTTTGGCTACAATGTGTAGCCTGATGACAACTGGCTACAGGACCCATGGCATGACCTGGCACCTAAATACCCTCAGAGACTCTGTCAAATCATGCTCATGTTCCATGACAACAGGGCAGTTCCATGAAGCTCAGAACTATTCTGGCAAGGCTAAAGGCCATGCTGTATTGACCTTCCCAGGGCCAACACATGCCCCACACCCAACAGGCAACTATCAACTGGGTAAAAGAAAGAATGGATTGATAGTGGGGACAGGGTATGAAGGTAGAGGAAGAAGCAGCTGAAAAGGGCAACAGGAAACACATTTTTAAGGATTTGGTAAGCAAAGAAGAGTGGACGTTATCCTCAAAAGAACTGGAAGTCCCTAAACTATTCAAGGACATGTAACAAGATCTATGCTTTAGAAAGACACCTGATGTGGATGAAAGATGCAGGACATTTCCACCTGACAAAGGGAACAGGTGGGAGAGGAAGCTGTGACAGAGTCACAGCATCTCAGGAGCCCAGCCCCCACAGCTTCCAAGAGGCACAAAGGTATTTTGTTTGGAGACTTCCATACCTAAAATTATGTTACCCTCCCCTTATGTTTGATTAATAGTTTGGCAGGGTATAGAATCTAGGCTGATTATATACCATTTGATGACTCAAAGCTACCAAAAGAAGTTCTTATAAGGTGATTCAAGCCCAGTGATATACTTTTTGCTAAACCCCAATCGTTTCTTTAACATATGTTTGATCTTCCCATGGCCATGGCAACCCCACAAGGAGAAATTCATTATCCCCATTCTAGAACTGGCTTTCATCTTTTTTTTTTTTTTGTCACTACCTTTAAAGTCAGAACTTAGCTATCCTCCCTGAATCTAGTCTCATCCCATTCCAAACCTCCTTTGCACAAATACCACATCCTAAAAACAAACACGTCTGGCTTGATCACTTCCACATTTCCACAGGACAAACTATAAAACATCAGAACAATTTCCCAATTAGAACAAATACTAATAAGGAAGGTAAGATATCTTACAACTGAACAGGCCATAAAATTAATCTAGGGGTGTGTAAACAGGAAACACCACTCCATGCATTTGCTTTTCGGTTCCTTGTCAGTGAAAACCTAATGAGAGGCTTTGGCCAAGAATCAACTGCCCAAGTGAGTCATTAGGACTTGCTGTGCTCCAAGTAAGTCATTAGGAGAAAGGTTTCGGTGGGTGGCAAGCCTTTGATGACTTACCTTATGTGTACTGAAGCACAAAATATGACAATATTTCTATTTTTTTTAAACAATCCTCTAATCTAAGACAGGCTGTGGTTAAAAGGCCAGGCTTGCTTTAATTTCTTCTAGAGAAGCTTTCAAGTTTTTCCTGAAGTAATGAAGTCTGAATTCTTAATCTGAGATTCAGTTCTTGTCTGTATTCTTTTTATCTCGTTGTATTAAAACAAATTTATCTTCATTTATGTCGCAATTACCTATTAGGGTTGTTAATTTGCTGGAAATGAAGCTATTGTTTAATTGCTCCTATTAATCGGGGGATTTAAATGCCGACTGTAATAAACAGTTACCTTCAGGACGGAGCAAAGTCAAGACTGCTGACATTAATTTCAGAATTTTAGAATGAGAGGAAACTTCTACCATGCCCAAGAGCTGGATTTCCCTTTTCCTTTCAGAGAAAAAGCAAAAGAACACAAACTTTTTCTTAAAAGCCCATACTAAAACAAATATGGTCTATTCCACATTTTTTTATGTATATCTAGTTTTGATATAAAGTTATTATTCGTGGTAAGGGGGTCATCAAATCATGTTGCAGGAAACACACAGCCCTCCCTCAGCACAGTACTTCCTTAAAATGTAATCCTAAGTCGAGCTGCCAAAAATTGGGCATGTTTGATTCCCACAGTCACTGGGCTAGTGAGCAGAGGGAACCATGAAGTCGACCACTTGCTGGAGTTCCAGACCTCCAAAGGATCTCATGTTCAGACCTACCAACTGAAAAATCAGCTTCAAAACACCCTGACTTGGTATTGCCCTTCAGCTGGTTTTGTCTGCTGCAGTCTGAATGTGGGCTTCCATGGGCTTGATTCGGCTTCAGTCACCCCTTCTCTCCCATTCCAATGTCCACTGAAGATGCTGGATGGATCCTTCATCTCTTTCCACTCCTTTCCTCATCCTGCCTCTCCTTCCCTCAGCATCACTTGCGGGCATACCTTCTCTAGTTTTCTAACTCAATAGCCATGCTCAGCCACGACCCTCACCATGAAATCCCTGGTTTACTATGTACACTCCTAGGTGGTTACCTCTCGGCGTACTTTCCCAATTAAAAATCTTCAAAAGCCGGGCTCGGTGGCTCAGCCTGTAATCCCGCGCCTTGGAAGGCTGAGGTGAGTGGATTGCCTGAGCCCGTGGGTTCGAGACCCGCCTGGGCAACTTGGCGAGACCTCATCTCTACAATAAATCAAAAAATTAGCTGGGCATGGTAGCGC
>CAUYQG010113620.1:0-29391 GCA_963574415.1 Tarsius wallacei
TGTTCTTCCTTTAGTGCTCTTAATTCCTATTTGTAGTCTATTATGGTAAGAACACTGAATGTGAGGTCTTCTTGGCAGATTTTTAAGTGTACAGTGCAGTATTGTTAACTATAGGCACAATATTTTACAGCAAAATTCTAGAAGCTATTCATCTTGCACAGCTGAGATTTTATACCTGTTGGAAGCAATCTCCTATTCTCCCCACCCCCAGCCTCTGGCAACTACCTTTCTACTCTATTTCTATGAGTTTGACCATTTCGACACCTCATGTAAGCGAAATTATGGAGTATTTGTCCTTCTGTGTGACTGGCTTATTTAACTCAGCACGGTATCCTCCAAGTTCATTTGTGTTGTTGCACATGACAGGATCTCTTACTTTTGTAAGGCTGGATAATATTCCACTGCTTCTCCAGTCCTCGATCAGTGGACATTAAAGTTATTTTTACATCTTGGCTACTGTGGATAATGCTGCAGTGAACGTGGCAGTGTAGGTATCTCTTCAAGATCCTGATTTCAAATTTTTTTTTTTTGGAGAAATATCCAGAAGTGAGATATTTCTGGATCATACAGCAGTTCTGCTTTTACTTTTTTGAGGAAGCGTTCTGTTTCTGTGGGGTTTTTCATACTGTTTTTTGTAGCAGCTCCCATTTTTCATCCCCACCAACAGTGCGTAAGCCTTCCGTTTGCTCCACACCCTCGCCAGCACTCGAGCCTTTTTGGCTGTGGTTAACCGCCATTCTAACGTGTGAGGGTCTGCACCGCTGGGTTTTGAGGAGAGTTTCCCTGGTGCTTGGTGATGCTGAGCACCTTCTCATATGCCTGTCGGCCCGTTTGTTTGTCTTTGGAGAAATGTCTGCTCAAGTCTTGATCCCGTTTCTAATTGGGTTGTTAGTATTTTGCTATTGAGTTGTACGAGTTATTTATGTATTTTGAACATTAATTTCTTATCAGACATATGGTTTGCAAATATTTTCTCCCATTTCATGGTGGTCTCTTCATTCTGCCGGGCTGTTTCTTTTGCTGAGCTGAAGCTTAGTCGTTTGTTGCAGTGCTACTTGCTATTTTTGATTTTGTCACCTGTGTTTTTGCTGTCATGCCCTTTGAATCACTGCTAAGGTCAATGTCATAAAGATTTTTCCTTGTGTTTGCTTCTAAAAGTTTTACCGTTTCAGGTCTTACATTTAAAATTTTAATCTATTTTGAGTTGATTTGTGTGTATAGTGTAAGATAAAGGACCAATTCCTCTCTTTCTTCTTCTTTTTTTTTTTTTTTGCATGTGGATATCTGGTTTTCTCCATGCCATTTATTGAACTTCTTCTACCAATGTTAATTAGTTTTCAGTAAACAAGTACCCTCCCTCCCCCCACCGCCCCCCTTTCATCTCTTGGGTCCTTCTCTCTCTTTAAACTGACATTTAATAATAGCAGAGACAGAATGAAAATGTGTCTGGTGCTTCACTTCAATATTCATTTTTGACTTTGGATATGCTTTTATCATAATAAGAAAATATTCACTTATTGTTATTAGGTGTTTTTAAAATTTAATCAGGAATGCTGAATTTTTAAAAATGCCATTTTAGTTTCCATGCAGATAATTATGTGAAATTTTTTTTGATTAACTCATTAATATGATGAATTATGTTAACAGATTTCCTAATTTGAGTTTCCTTGTGTTTCTGGGGGACAGATTCTCTTTGTCCCTGGTTATTATTATTTTAATGAGTTTTAAGATTAAGTTTGCCAATATTCTGTTTCAGTTACTTGCAGAGATGGCTCTTATGTTTTTTTCAACCCTGTTTGTACCCAGACCTTGCCATTCCCAGCCACGCCCAGCTGATTTTGCAGACCCCTGCAGGGGCTTCAGGCCTGCAGACCGGGAGGACTGTCAGGCCCAGGGGCCACCCACCACTGCAGTCTGCCTTATACTTGGCGACATTGTTTCATAGGGCATCACTTGGTCTTGCTTGTTTTTTACTTTTCAAAGATATACTTTTCCTTTTGGAGAACAGAGGGTGGAGTCGTACAGAGTTTGAATCCTTTATTTATTTAGGAGTTGGGCCCAGCTTGGAGCACAGTGACACGGTCATGGCTCACCACAGCCTCAGCCTCCTGGGCTTAAGCAATCCTCCCGCCTCAGCCTCCCCAAATGCTAAGACCACAGGTGCCACCACCACACCCAGCTAATTCTTAAATTTTTTGTAGAGATGAAGTCTCACTATGTTGCCCAGGCTGGTCTCAATCTCCTGAGCTCAAGGAATCCTTCTTTCCGGGCCTCCCAAAGTGCTGGGATTGCAGGTGTGAGCCACCATGCCTGGCCTGAATCCTTTATTTAAAAGTAACCTCTTGGGCAAGTTTGTTCCCTTTGCCTCAGTTTACTCATCTGGAAAATGGAGGTAATCAATGAGCCTATCTCATAAGACTGTTGGAAGATTAGATGGATTATGAATAATGCACGCAGGTTTCTTAGGACAATACCCGGAGCCCAGGAGATTCACTGTGGCTGTCTGCCCTGGTGATGACTGATGCTGTTTCTCATTTGTGCCACTTCAGAGAATGCCAGGCTCTGCTGGAAGTGCCCCCCACACTTTTGACGCCCCCGACTATGGAGCTTGGAGCCACAGGAGCCTTAGAAGGGGCTTCTGGGGTGTAGAAGACCACTGAGGCCTGCTGAAGGCGGCATTCTCAAGGCCCTTGTGACCTTAAAGCTGGCCGGTAGAGTCAGAGCCAGTTCTTCCTCTTCTGACTGAAACCCTCTTTTCTTCCTGCCACAGTTTGGGCTGCTGGCTATGAACTCATGCGGGTGGGCCAGGGACCCTGCCGTGGCGAGAGCGCCTCTTGCCAAGCAAGGGTTGCATGAACCTCTGTGGCTGTTTCCAGGGCCCAGTCCCACACGACTCCCCAAGGCCTTGCCCAGCCTGGGTCCTGTCTATGCCGACCTGAAGCCGGGAGCTCACGGGGTCTCACTGCGCAGGCTGGCTGGCTGGCTCCTCAGAGCCGTGCGTCACCCACCACATCTCGCCACAGAGGCCTCTGGCCGGTGAGGGAGGACCACGTCCTCGCAGAGAAGGGCACTTCCGCCATCTGAGGGCCTTTGGAGAGGGACGGCTCCAGACAGCACACCCGACTTGAGTCCTGGCCACGCGGGCCCAGGGCCCATCCCTCCTGACAGTCTTGAGTGCTGTTGATCCCCAAGCCCATGGAAAAGGTGAGTCAGGGGTCCGAGACTGTGAAGCCCATCAGCCCGGCCCTGGTGGCATGCACCCACTTCTCTTGGCTTGTTCCTGAGTGGGTGAGCCTTCACAGTGCCAGTCATTAGCTCACACTTTCCCCTGCGTTGTCCCTGGGGTATGCACACCCTCACTCCTCTGCGTCACCAGGGCTTTCTCCACCGTGGCCTGGGCCCCCACCTGGGACAAGCACCTGCAGAGCCTGTGGAGCAGGTGGGGGGGTGTCAGGTGGAGGCACCTGCAGCCTCCCCACACCCCTTCCACCAGACCCAGCAACCCCCTGCTGGTGAAAGACAAAAGACAGGCAACTGGAAGTTACACAGGACAGCTCGCCTGCAAGTCCCCTCACATGGCCAGCGGGAGAGAGCGGGAGAGGGCGGGGGACAGAGAGAGGGAGAGAGAGAGAAAGACAGAAAGGTAGAGGAAGAGCGAGACGGAGGGAGCCCAAGGGAACTCTGGTGTGGCCACCTCTCCCGCAAGGACAGTTACACAGGGCCATGAACCCCCCTTACGCCCTCAGTTCACTGACTCTCCCCCGAAGCCCCCATCCCCGAGTGAGTCACGCCGGGGTCTAGGGCGTCCACATCTAATTATGGGGACGTAACTGAGTCCTTGGCAAGACCCCTGGGTGGCTGGGAGCCATGGGCGCCCCTGAACTGGGTCCAGTGCTGGGTCCCACAGCTGAGGCTGCTGTCCCATGTCCATGGCCCTGTCACTGGGTCCCCACTGCTCCCGCACTCAGTGCTGTCCCCACGACAGGGCAGGTGCAGAGACGCTGGGAGGCTCCACACAGACGGCGTGGCGGAGCCTCACCACTCAGAAAAGCTGGGGCAGGGTGGACGGGGCAGCCTGGACACCGCCTCAGGAGGCCAAGGCGGGATTCTTAACTCACAGAGGGTTGGGATTCCCTCACCCTGAAATAACTGGGTGCCAGGGTCACCTTCATCAGGGTGAAAGGTGCTGGGTCTCAGAGTTACTGAGGGAAGCAGGCCTAGCGGCTCTCGGGGTGGGCATCTCCCTAGCCGGGGGTCTCAGGGGGCCCCAGGGGGCCTGAGGTTGCTTTGGGTGCCCGCCTCCTCTCCAAGGCCTTCGTAGTTGGATGGACGTGTGAATTTGGAGAATGTGGGTATGGGTGGTGCAGAAAAGCGTCTGTAATCACAGTTATTGATCAATTATAGGATGTGTGGGAAACACAACAAGGGGCAGAAAGAGAACGGAAGCAATCTGCCTCCTGCCCTGGCTTTGTGGCGCTTGTGGGCCTGGCCCCGGGTGTCTCCGCTCCTGGGCCGTCCAGGCCGAGCAGTCAGGCTGGACTGCAGGGCGCCCGGTCCACGGTTCCACGCTGCCCCCTCGTGGCCATCTGCGGACGGCGCCTCCGACCCTCCCAGTGGCTGTCCGGGCCTCCTCAGGGCGGGGTGGCTGGGGGCTCAGCGTCCAGGGCCCTTCTGGCCCCCTGGGAGCCCTGGCCGGAGCTGACTCGCGGGGGAAGCGGCTGGCCACGGCCAGGGCTTTCCGTGGGCCCCTGTCTCGCTCAGATTTCCTCCATGGTCCCGCGGATGTCTTGCCCTGGGTGGGGACCGTCCAGACCACACGTTGCCTGTGAGTCGCCATGTGTTCTTCGTCCCTTTGGTCTGGAGTGTTTCTGCCTCGCTGCTTTGTCTTGTGAGCTTCAGGTGTCTGAGGAGCGAGTGCTGGCCAAGATTTTGTAGCGCGTGCCTCAGTCTGGATTTGTCTGGCGTTTTCTCAAGATCAAACTCCACTTATGCACTTTAGGCAAGAATATTATAAAATGACACTGTGTCCTCCTCAGCACTGAGTGCTGCCTCCAGAGAGGTGGCCACACCCATGCTGTCCGGGGTGGTGATGGACACAGCTGAGGATGGAACCAGGCCCTGCTGGCAGGGGTAGGCATCCCGGTCTGTGTCTGGGTGGCAGCCACCCCGCAGCCTGCCCAGGGGGGTGGAGAGGACACACAAGTCACGGGAGCGCCAGCAGGCTGGACTTCCTGCTGGCGAGAAGAGTGGGTTCGCAGAGCACCAAGGTTTGTGGGCATGCTGGCCAGCGCCACCCGTTTGTCCCCCGAGCCGGAGCTGGGGACACATGGTGACCTCTCTGCCCCTTCCTCCTGTCCTCACCTCCCTGTCGATGCTGCCTTCTCACAACCCAGGACACCAACACCCTGGGCACGCCACGTGGCTACCTCTGCCTCTTCAGTAGGAGGTCAGCCTACAAGGCGAGTGGTCCGAAGTGGCTGGCGGTCAATGGGTTTGAGAGCTCCGTGACTCGAGGGCCCACCGGGGATCATGTGCTTGGCAGGGCTGACCCTTGCACCCTCGGGGCCGGTGCCTTCCTGGCTGGCCTCTCGCCAGGTGGGGGCTGGCCCCGCGGCCTTGGCCTCCGTGGTTCTTGCTCAAGCCCAGAGGGGTGGCCTGGGCAGGAGGGCTGGCCAACTTCTGGAGTCACATCTCCTTCCTGGGGTCACACGCCCTCCTAGGCATGCCACAGGTCCAAGGAGACAGAATATGCTGGGTGGGAGCGGGCTTGTCCACACGCTTCTCCCTAGAGCTGGTGTTGACAACACCTTTATGTGAACCCCAGGACAGCGAATTGAGGCAAGAGCGGGGGGAGATGCCCAAACGGAGCTGAGAGCATGTGGGTGGCCCCCGGCAATATCCACCCTGTGGCTGTCCCTTCCCACTGAATGTGAAGGCTGGGCATGTTAGCCAGTCCGGGTGGCGGCTTCTCCTGCTTTTCCTTCTTGCTACATTTTGAAGTGTTTTTTCTAAACTTTCGATTTTGAAATGACTTTGAACTTGAAGTTGCAAAAAGAGTACAAGGAATTCCCATATGTCTTGGGCCAGTTGTGAGGTGCGGCATTTGACCCTCCCATCATCACGCTGCTCTGGTCAAGCCCAGGGGACTCGCAATGATGCCGTGCTATTAACGAACCCACCTGCCTCCTTCCAACTTCACCCGTGGCCCCACAACGGCCTTCCCGGGGCCAGGGCCTGGTGCAGTATCTCTTGCGGGCAAGTCCTCTGATGTCCTTGGGCTCTTCAGGCTGGAGTGATTCTGGCACTTTTCTTTGTCTTCAGCGACCATCAGGCTTTTAAGGAGTATTGGCCAGGATTCTGTAGCTTGTACCTCGATTTGTGTGTGTCTGCCATTTTCTCAGGGTTAACCTGAGGTCATGCGTTTTCGGCAGGAACGCCATGAAGGGCTATTGTGACCTCCTCGGAGCGTGATGTCACAGGCCAGCACGGTGCGGGACAGACGGTGCTGACCTAGACCACCCGGCTCAGGCGGTGTCTGCAGGCTTCTCCTCTGGTCAGCGCCCGTTTCCCCTTGTAATCAGCTTGCGTCTTGGTGCTGGCCTTCTACGCACTGACCATGCCGCCGGGGAGTCGAGTCTTTCAGCGGCGGTCTTGGCCTCTCCCTCTGAGGGAGCGTCTGTTTTCAGAAAAGGAGCAAAGCGCCGTGGGAACTCCCAGCAATGTGGGGCAGGCGTGGGGTGGGCCCACTTGGGGGTGTGTGTTTTCTCCTGTGCATTTCCAGATCAGTTCAGAAGTGGGTGCTGGCGAGAGGGACAATAGCTCAGCTTCATTCGGAGGCGCTTTCAGTGAACGCATGGCCCCCCCACTCCCGAATGGTGCAGCACAGAGGTCACTGCTTGGATGGCATCAAGCATCAAAGTTGACAAAGTCATGAGAAAGCCCACTCTCGCGTCTTGCTATCATGCATATGTTACATTGCTCTCAAGTGTCTGTACATTACAGTTAAGACACACCCCAGCTTGTCAGCTGAGTTTTCCATGGAGAAATTATTTCCTTAAGGTTTCTGAGTCCGACACGCCACTTAAAACCAGACGGAGCTGAAATTCTGCTGTCGTTGTCTTGGAAAGCAGTCAGTTGAGTGCAATTATCCTAGATGACTGTTTTCCTCTGAGAAGTTGTGTTGACATCCCCCAGTGTCCAGACAAACATGTGATGATGAGTGTTTTCTCCAGAAACCGTGTTTATGCTCACCCCTGGGAACAACATTTCCCGGGCGTACATGGCACCCTTTCCCTGAGTGTATCCTGGTTGTGCATAAGCGAGCGGCAGCGCTTGCAAACGAGTCCCACTTCCTGCCAGGTGGCCAGGACACCAGAGGCCTGAGTGCTCCAGTGTTGCTCAGGAGAGTGACAGAGATGTGACCGAAGTCAAGACGCTGACGTTGCGCCTCACCAGGCATCTGCACCCGCTCTGTCTTCTTTATCTCACCTGGCTTTTGAAGCATCTCCAGGAACAAGCCCTGGCACCTGTGCCCTGTGGCCCCTGTGACTTGCTGCACACCTCCACCGCTAATTGCTGCCCTCCTTCTTTCTCTGCCCTTTCAGAGAACGGTTGGTTGGTTTGTTCATCCATTAGGAATATGTATTTATTGACGTCAGGACACATGTATTAATGTCGCACATACTTATATGCAAAGAAGTGGGCAGCACTGAAAATCACACAGCAAAAGGAACAGATTCTCCTGATCTCTCCTACCCACTGTGGTACCCCAGGCCTATCCTTCACTTCCTCGTAGTTGTTTTCTTCCTAATGGTCACTTCTGTGCTTTTAGTCACGATGCTCATTTTATTGCTTCTGGATTTGATCAATTTTAGTCATTGTCAAGTGGTTTTCTGTAATGATAGGCTTTCTTGCCTCACATTTTTGTCTTTTCCTACATCTTTTACTCAAGTTGAACCAATAATCAATATTTACACTACTAAGACAGCTATGTGCATTTTGTCCATGAAAGTCCCAGGAAGCAATGACACAATGTTTATATTTACTGTTTTATAGAGCTTTCTGGTTCTCCTGGAGTTTTGAATTGCTTCATTTTTTTACTTGGGTAATTTTCTAGCCACGTGTTCTTATGTTGTACCCAAAGGTTTGATTTTGGCTATTTGTTCTATTAGATTTCTTTCTTCTCCCAAGGGTCTTCCCTTCTGGGGACTTCTGTCAGCCTGTAAGATCTAGACTGTTCTCTAGGCCTGTGGCACACTTTCCACTCCAGAGCCTCTTCTTGCTGTGCTGCGTTGGACCCGTGGTTTCTTTGCTTCCTTGTCTCCCTAATTTTGCTGGGGATTATCTCCAGCAGCTATTTAAGGAAGACGCGAGAAAGGCCCATTTAATGACTCTTTGTATGTATAAAAATGTTTACTTTATATTTACTTGGGATGAGTACTTTGCTGAATCTATCGTTCTAGGCTAAAAATAATTTTTTCTCGGAATAGTTTAGGTATTTGTGTCTTCAGGGAGATACAAGGTGATATGACATCTTACTGGCCTCAGGATGCTAAGTGAGGGCTCCACTTCGAAGCTGAAGGTTCAAAGATGTCCCTGGTCCAACCCCCTTTATACGGCCCATTCACCTGCTGTCTCAACCCTGAACCAGCACCTGGTGCTTCGGAATGGTCATCCTTGACACATTTAAGGGTCTCTGCCCAGGCGGTTTGCACCTATCGTCCCATCCAAGTGCCTTTTCCTTTATCAAAAACATAAAACATAGTGTCTTGTCATGTTCTCTGCAGGGTTTTTCCTGTTATTATTTTTGTTGAAGACAGTGCCTGCCTCCTCACCTGTGACGGTCCTTCCTTTCAAACTGGAAAGACGTGTCTGCTTCTCAACAGATCTGATGGACGCTGCAGCTGGCGCTGTTTCCCCAGCTTTGCTGGCAGTCAGCCAGGGTTGTGTGTGGTGCCACTGCCAACAGCTCAGGTAACACGGGCCGGTGCTGCTGGGAGCCTCTGAGCGAGGCCTTCGTGTGGCCTCTGCGGGGCTGTGGTGGAGATGGGACCCATGAAACAGGATGAGGAAAGGAAAGAGCAGCAGAGGAAGGACCAGTGTGGTGAGGTGTCCCTGGCTCCATCCGGACCCTCCCAGACGCCCTCTCGGCCCTTTCTGCCCGGTGACGGAGCCCAGGCACTAGGTCCGTGTCAGGTCCTAGCCCACTGCCGGAAGGAAGGGGAACAAAACTGGGTTTGAGTGATAGCATCAAAATCTGGTCTAGTTTTAAATTTCAAAATCCAGCACTCTGACCCCTGAAACACGAGCCACCTTTAGGAAGATGCTTCACAGACAGAGCTAAGATCCAGGCGGCTTTTCCTATCCCCAGAGGAAACAGCAAGCTCATGTCCCCCACCTCCAAGACATTATTTCTTCAGCCTTCTGCCTGCCCAGGCAACGGGCCCCTCCCCCAGCTTCTGGCGAGGAGGATGAGGGCAGCTGGGCCCCGTGCCCCTGGGTGTGGGGGCAGCACCTGGTTCTGAGCATCCCCAGGCGAGGGGGCGGGGCTGGACTCGGGTGTCCCTGTGTGTGGACAGAGAGACTTTGACTTTGTCCTTTTTGCCTTGTCCCAGAACAGGGGCGGGTGCTGGGCAGTGCACTGGGTCCTCCCAGCACTCCTCCCGGCCCCCGTGTGGCGTCCCAAACCAAGTGCAACCCAGAGGGCCCCTCATGCCGGGAGGCCTTGCTCCTGCCAGGCGTCCTGTGGCTGTGAAGATGCTCCCACGTGAGTCCCGGGTGATTGACAGTCCCCTCCTACGTGGACAGGAGACAGGACAGGGGAAGTGAGACAGGCAGGGGACAGGGAGGGGTGCCTGGATCTTGGAGGTGGTTAGTTTGGTGGCTCCCTGATGCACTAAGGACCCAGAAAGAAACTGTGGTGGTCTGAATGTCTGTGTCCCCCAAATTCATACGTCGAGATTCTGGTTCTCCAGTTGATGGTGTTAGGAGATGGGGCTTGTGGGGGGGCATTATGTATATTATGTATATTATGAAGGTAGAGCCTTGTGAAGGGGATGAGTGTCCTTAAAAGGGAGGCCACCGAGAGCAGCCCTGCCCCTGCCACTGTGGGAGGGCATAGCAAGAAGTTGCCGTCCATGAACTGGAGACGGACCTCGCCACACACCGAGCCTGCTAATGCCTTCACCTTGGACTTCCAACTTCTGGAACTGTGGGCAATGAATCTTTGTTGTTTATAAGCCGTCCAGTTCATGGTGACAATGGGCACGAATACCAGTCGCAGGCTGAGCTTCCCTGCAGGCAGGGTCCAGCTGGGGAGGCCGGTGGCCCTGAAGAAGGCCGCTGTGGGTCCTGCCCGCTCCACTCTCCCGACCGTCCACGCAGGCACCAGAAACGTGTGGGTTCCGCGCAGATGCCCACTCTGCTTTCATCATTCTACTATTGACATCCTTCAATGTGCCCATGGGTCTTCTTACCTCATCTTTAAAACCTTTGGTGATGAATTAATGGGAGCAGGAGCTGGCAAATAAGCCTTGTCTCTCTCTAGACAACAGAGGCCTTCCTAAGTGGGGAAGAGACATCTTTCTTGCCATCCCTTTTCTGCCTGTGGAAATCGGTGGGACAAGATACCCAAGAACATCCCACAAAAGCAAGGGTGATTTTACCTGCCCCCAGCTGTGGGCAGGCCCTCGCTGGGCACGCTTGGGGCAGTGATGGTGGCCGGTCATGGGCAGGGGGATGTCACCCTGGAAAAATGGGTCCCGACTGTGGGTTTAGCCACAATAATCCATGCTGTGTGGAGTTCTTTGCTTGGGACAGATTTGGGTGTGTGCCCAGACAGGAACGGTTTGGGTGGAGGGGGGAATGCCCTCTTTTCACCTGATACCGTACAAATCTTGTAGGAGTTTTGAACTCCACTGTCAGCTTAAACTAGTAACTTTGGGTTTTCATCCCATGACTGAGAAGATGAAGGAATGCGTACACCAAAAGGATGAGTGAAAGAAGGAGTTTATTAAGCAACAAAGCTCTCCAGAAAAAGAGAGGGGACCGGGAATGGGTAACCGGTGCTAGGAGTTTGTTTGTGGTTTTTATCTTATGGGGGGGCATTTAAAAAAATTTACATCTCATTCGCCCCTTACTTCCTGACACCCAATTTTTATTGCATATGTGGGTCCTTAAACAAGGTTACTTCATTTTAAAAATTACCCATAAGTACCACAAAAAGCCCACAGGGGTGGGTAAAACCACATTATAAATGTTATGTTAATGATATTATAATAAGCCAAGGTCAAGTTAGGACATTTAGCTAAGTTATTGCACCTGTGTTTAAGCAATAAAAAGTCTCTCTCTCTTTGAGTTGGAGTCTCACTCTGTTGCCCACGCTGGAATGCAGTGGTACGTTCATAGCCACTGCAGCCTTTTCCTGCTGGGCTCCAGCGATCCTTCCACCTCAGCCTTCCAAGTAGCCGGAACTACAATGCGCGCTACCACACCTGGCTAATTTTTTTGCTTTATTGTAGAGACGAGGTCTCGCCAAGTTGCCCAGGTGGATCTCGAACCCACGACCTCAGGCAATCCACTCTCCTTGGCCTCCCAAAGTGCTGGGATTACAGGCTGAGCTACTGCGCCCAGCCAAAAGTCTCTTTTAACAATATATCCTGGGTGGAGAGGATGTTTTTAACCACATTAACCACATTTTTAGCCAACAATTATGTAACGGTGGCAGTGTAGGGGATGTTTCCACAGGTGTTAAGTCTCCTTGAGACTCTCCCCCTCTGTCTGCCTAACCAGCTTCTGACTGTCTCCTCTCTCACAAAGACCTCGAGGGGAAGCGAATCTCCAAATCTTAGTTTGTTCTGCCACCCTACAGCCTCCTCCTGCCAGGACACCTCTGTGTCCCAGGATGTGCTTCGGAGGGACGCGAGGGCCAGGGTTAAACAGAGGGGCGGAGAGGCTTGATTATTCCTGGGGGTGCAGTGGCGGCTAGTAACTGAGGCTGAACACAGGCCGTGCACGCATGGGGCTGGGGTCCTGCCCCATTTCTCCCTCACTCTAGGACCTGGAATTCAGTTTTCGATGTGCTCCTTGTCCCCAGGCACACCTGTGATGCCCTAGACATCCCCGCCGGCCTGGCCTGGTGTCACGGGCAGGTGGACACCTCCTTGCAAGCTCTGTTCCCCATTGGGCACCTGGGCTGAGCTTGGCCAAGGGCAGGGCTTGTCACCAAGCACCAGGGGTTCAGTCAAGGTCCAGTTGCTTGCCGCACAGAAAGTCAATCGCTGAGACAATGGGTATTGCCAGGGAAGAGGCTTTATTATTATTATTATTATTATTATTATTATTATTTTGAGTTGGAGTCCCACTTGATCGCCCAGACTGGAGTGCAGTGGCCGCTCCCAGCCACCGCAGCCTCAACCTGCCGGGCTCTGGCAATCCTTCCGCCTCAGCCTTCTGTGTAGCTGGAATTACAGGCTCGCGCTACCACACCCGGCTAATTATTTTTTTTTGATTTATTGTAGAGATGAGGTTTCGCCTGCCCAGGTGGGTCTCGAACCCGCGAGCTCAGGCAATCCACTCACCTCAGCCTCCCAAGGCGCGGGATTACAGGCTGAGCCACCGAGCCCGGCAAGAGGCTTTATTATTAACAGGTGATGCCAACTGGAGAGAGGGCGCCAAGCCTCAAGTCCATCCCCTTTGCCTCACCAAGTCAAGGCTCACAGGCGGAGTGAGGAAGAGGAGTCAGGCCACAGGCGGCGGGGGGTGGAATGAGGGGTCAGGGTCTTCCTGTGACCACATGTGGGAACAGGGATGGGGAGGACCAGGGAGGGGCAGCCGGTGCTATTGTCGTCCAGATATGAGTTTCTCAAGCTTCAGTCCTGTGTGCACCTGGCTTGTTTGAAAATTGGGCTGGTTTCAGGCTGGGTGTGACATGGGCCACCCTGGCACCTCTCCTTTCCAAATGTTGTAGGCCCCACAGAGTTGGCATGCGGGGCAGGCAGTTCACAAGTGCCCCCAGGTTCCTCAGAGTCGATGATGAGGCCAGCAGCCGGCCTGAGCCTGTGTCCGCCTTCTCTCACTGGCGACATTTCCTCTCCCTGTGCACCGAGGGCACGCTGTGAACGCTGAGGCTGTCTTGGGAGCAGGAGGGGCGTCGAATGGGGCCTGCAGAGGACTGAGCCCTCCATCTGAGATCTTTCAGGACGATCTTCCACCAACGTGGCCGTTCTCACCCATGCCTGCGTTCTGTCGCAGACACCCCCTTTCTGCGATTGGCATGGGGCCAAGGAAGCATTTCCCTCTAGGCACAGAAGCAGGCGGGATGGAGGATGAACCCACGCGAGGGGCAGCTGCACTCCTCACCTGCGACTCTCCATGCTGGGCCAGGGCAGGAGGCTGAGAGACTGAGGTGGAGGGGGCTGAGGTCTCGGCACAACTGTGGCCAGATGTTTGCGGCTAAGCACTGAGCCTTCCAGAGGACTCTGTGTGCCGAGGAAAAGAGGACAGAAGCTGGAGGCTACCGGCTTTGAGGAGGATCCAGGCATTCTCGCTTACCGTGAGGGAACAGAGAGGGTCCCTGGCCAGTGGACGAGAACCCCAAGGCAACCCACATGATTCTAGGAGAGTATTTTGTTGATTCTGTCTCTCTCTCTCTCTCTCTCTTTTTAGAGGCAGGGTCTCACTCTGTCATTCAGGCTGGAGTGCAGTGGCAGGATCACAGCTCGTCGCTGCCTCGACCTCCTAGACTCAAGCTATCCTCCCACCTCAGCCTCTGGAGTAGCTGGGACTACAGGCTCATGCCAACACACCTGGCTAATTTTTTTTTCTTTTTTTTTTTTGAGTCGGAGTCTCACTCTGTCGCCCAGACTGGAGTGCAGTGGCCACTCCCGGCCACCGCAGCCTTGACCTGCTGGGCTCCGGCGATCCTTCCGCCTCAGTCTTCCAAGTAGCTGGAATTACAGGCACGTGCTACCATGCCCGGCTGATTTTTTTATTTATTGTAGAGATGAGGTCTCACTTGCCCAGGCGGGTCTCGAACCCGCGGGCTCAAACAATCCACTCACCTCAGCCTCCCAAGGCGCGGGATTACAGGCTGAGCCACCGAGCCCGGCCTGGCTAATTTTTTATAGGGACAGACTTACTGTGTTGCCCAGGCTGGTCTCAAAGTCCTGGCCTCAAGTGACCCTCCAGCCTCGGCCCCTCAAGGCATTGGGAATACAGGCATGAGCCACCGTGCCTGGCCTGTAGATTCTCAGCACAGAACTCTTTGACTCTTGAATGATTCTGAAATGAGATGGGTCTTGTCGTTAGCAGCAAAACAGACTTGCCTGGTTCCTGCAGAGGACGGAGCCCAGAAGCCCCGTCACTGTAGAGACAGGGACAGGGACTTGTTGCACATGAAGCTCCATTTTCAGTGTGGACAGCATCACAGACAGTGGGATTTTAGCTTAACTCTGGACTCTTCATTCTTACTTAGTATGTCTTCACAAAAGTCCACCATGAAATTGTGCAGTTACCATACTCTGTGGTAAGTTAGAAAGTGTATATTTGTGTGTATGTGTGTGTGTGTATGTCGAGTCAGGGTCTCACTCTATCACCCAGGCTGGAGTGCAGTGGCACAATCACGGCTCACAGCAGCTGCTAACTCTTGGGCTCAAGTGATCCTCCTGCCTCAGCCTCCTCAGTAGCTAGGACTACAGGTGCACCACCCCACCTGGCTAATTTGATTTTTTTGTTGAGACGGGATCTTGATACATTGTCCAGGCTGATCTGAAACTCTTGGGCTCAAGCTATCCTCCCTCTGCGGCTTCCCAAAGGGCTAGGATTACAGGCATGAGCCACCCACCTGGCCAGTATATGCAAGTTATATATTTTTATATAAAGTAAAAAGCTGGATTTTACAGAGGAAATTGCCCACTGCAAACCAGCAAGGATAGAGGGTAGCTGGTCCAAGCCTCCACACACCATGGCAGCGAGTGTGGGCACCTGCTCGCTCATGTGAGACGGCATCTCCAGGTCAGAAACAACCCTCTGTTAGAAGCGAGGTTCACATCCGAAGGAGACCAAGGGACATCCAGGACTGCAGAGGACAGCTTCAGAACAGAGACCGTGGCTTAGCCAAGGACGAGCAGGGATGAGAGCCTGACACTTTTGGGGTCTGTCTCCAAATGATTTCTGTCAATGCAGGATAGAGTTCTAACCTTCAGGGATCAGGAGCAGGCATTGATTAAAAATAAAAAGGCTGGTGCGGTGACTCATGCCTGTAATCCCAGCATTTTGGGAGGGTGGCTTGAGCCCAGGAGTTTGAGTTCAGCCTGGGCAACATAGTGAGACTCCACTTCTACAAAAAAATACAAAAATAACCTCCTGGGTATGACAGCTTGAGCCCAGGAGGTCGAGGCTGTGCTGAGCTGTGATCGTGCCACTGCACTCCAGCCTGGGTGAGAGTGAGACCCCGACTCAAAAAAAAAAGTGCACCATCTGATGGCATGGGAAAGGTCAGTGGGTCAGGGTTGCTCCCAGAAATATTCACACTCAACCTCAGGCCTCAGCTGCCAGGAGGAGGAAGAGGGACAC
Organism: Tarsius wallacei; assembly: GCA_963574415.1. NCBI lineage: Eukaryota > Metazoa > Chordata > Mammalia > Primates > Tarsiidae > Tarsius > Tarsius wallacei. The sequence continues at coordinate 15,574 of CAUYQG010113620.1, forward strand.
AGAGTGGGAGGCTTCTGTTGGGATCGTGTGTGTGTCCATGCAGTGCCTTCTTCTCCACTCCCCAAAGTCTGCTCATAGGAGGAACTGGAGCTCTGGGTCCCCCCAGCCTCCCGGGGACACTGAGCGAGCCAGACCCCTGGTTCATACTGTGCCCTGTGCCCACGGAGCCGACACCCAGCTCACACGTCACAACGGACGTGACACAGAGCTTTGGACTTTGGGAAGCCTGAGACACACTGTTCAAAGCCTCCTGAGCCTGAGCAGAGGGGTGGGAGGACAGTGGCCCTGGTAGCCCAGCCTGTGGGTGGCTCAGCCCTTGGCAGCCTCTTCCCACCAGCTCTGCAAGTTCCCGAGAAGGAACACACACACAGCACACCTTGGGTGTTAGGCATTCTGGAGTCTAAACATCCAATGTCATGATTAAAAATGACTCATTGCTATCTCTGCGGCTCCTGTGGGCTGGGGGCCTGTGTGCCCCCTCCGTCCCTCGGACCCTGCTGAACCGTCTGACCACTCAGCTCCTAAGCCAAGTGGCCAGCTCAGTGGGGGCCACGGGGATTACCTGGGGCACGCAATGTGGGGTGGGGGGTCTCCGGGATGAGGGGGCCTGCCAAGGCCTCTGCCCAGGACATTCCAAGGGTAGCTGATGGGGAGCCGAGAGGACGGGTTTCCTGGCAGTTTTGTGCTCAGGATTTCATGAGCAGGAAGTGGGCAGGGACGCCTGCAGGCTCAGGACCCCGGAGGCGTCTCCACTGCGGGTGCACAGGCCTCCCCCGGGTCTTTTCATGCCTCTCCTTAGGCAGGCAAGGAGATCGCTGGGAGACCCTCCACCTAACGAAAAAGATGCCAGAAAGAAGATCAAAAAACCAAAGACAGACCCAGCCCTTGTGTCAAGGCCTTGCGAATGCCAAGTGCAAAGTGGGTCTGTCTGCGCAGCCCCCTGCCCCGCCCCGCCTCTCCTCTGCCTGGGAAAGGGTGGGCTGCGGTGGGGGAGGGGTGGCCACTGTGTTTTCTTGTGGAAACAGCAAACAAACAAAATCCCAGTTTTCCTAGAGATTGGAGCCGACACAGACAGGTGTGGCTCAGTGGCTTCGGGAGCTCGTTCCGTGGCTGGGAGGTTGCACGTTCACACTAGCATCCACACAGGGCTTCTGAGGGGACCCCTTCACCAGCAGGGGGCCCAAGATTCCAGGTGGACGGCACCCCGGGAGAAGTCTGCAGCGCGCAGGAAATAAAACCCAGTGCACCCCCATAGCCGCCACAACTCTCAGTTGGCTGTTCCTGTCTGTCTTTTATTTAGGTTAGGAAATAGAGTTTATTTAGAAAGTAAGCTGGAGAGAGAGAGAGAGAGAGAGAGAGCGAGAGAGAGAGAGAGAGAGAGAGAGACAGACAAAGGGGATTCACCCCCCCAAGGGAGGGGAGGGGGCCAAAGCTTCAGAAAGCTTGGCCTGGCCAGAGCTCCAAGAGCACATGGCCACACCAAAGCTCAGTAAGTCGGTGGCTGGGTGACCCCTGGCTGGCTTTCTCAGACGTTTATGCTCTCAGAAGCCCTTTCCCATGAACGGTCTCCACAGATGCTCTTTTAACAGCTACGTAACACTCCACCACTGAACCCTAGTTCACTTCTGGGCATTTAGGCAGTTCTCATTGTTTGACTCTTAGAAATGGCGTTTTCGTCGTGTCTGTGGACACAGTTTTGTCTCCTTTCCTTTGTCTGTCTTTTTAGAGGTGGAATAATTAGGCCAGAAGAGTTTTAAAAATTTAACTTCTTTTATACATATTGTTAAATTCAAATTTTTCAGGCATGTTTCAATTCACAATATTTGTTTATTTATTTATTTATTTGAATCAGGGTCTCTCTCTCTCTCTCTCTCTCTCTCTGCCACCCAGGCTGGAGTGCAGTGGCATAATCACAGCTCACCCCACCCTCGAACTCCTGGGCTCAGGCCATCCTTCTGCCTCATCTTCCTGGACTACAGGCACGCACCACCATGCCCAGCTAATTTTTGCAGAGATGCTGTCTTGCCATGTTGTCCAGGCTGGTCTCGAACTCCCAGCCTCAAGCAATCCTCCCCCTCCACCTCCCCAAGGACTGGGATTACAGGTTCGAGCCACCAGCTCAGCCCCTATTCACATTTTCTACAGCAGTGGAGTGAGCAGGTGGACTTCCTGTGGCATTCTATCTGTCATAGACTGTTTGCATTTTCACCACAATTTGGTAGGTAAGAAACACCATTCCAGTGTGGCTCAAATCCATGTTTCTTTAATGATTGTGAGCACAAATGTTTACTCCAACACTTATCTGTACATATGTTTCTTCTTTTTTAAAATTTCTGTTTTTCAATGAGGTTTTTCTCACCTAATTTGTGAGTTCTTGAGATACTGTGTAATGCATATTAGCCTTTTTCCTGTTTGATGCAAATATTTCTTCTCTGCTTACTGCATGCTTAATTTTGTTTATAGCAATTTCAGTTCTATTATTTGCTTTTTTGTTGTTTTTTTAATGCCAAGTCCCTGTACCCTCATGCAAGGGAGGATAACTTCATCTACGTTTTTTTTCTGATATTTTTCTGATTCCAGTTTTATATTTAGCTCTTTAATCCATCCAACATTTACCTTGCTATATACCATATTGGTATGTATCACAAGTTGGGCTACAATATGGACTTTTTCCCCCAGTGAATCCATAATTTTTTTAGCAGCATGTATTACCTAATTCATTACTGTTTTGGTTTGTAATATTCAAAACCTGTGAAGTTCTTATTTTCAGAACTACTGAGGTGGGCAGAATTAATTACAAGATGTCCCGAAGATTATGCACATTCTGAGACTACGAAAGTGTCTCTTCTCATTAGGCTATGTGGCACAGTGGGCTTTGAGACATGGAGATTGGCTAGTGGGCCAGCCCTAATCGTATGAGCTGTGCAGAGTGAGGTGATGGGCATCTCAGACTCGTGACTCCGAGGAACTGGATTCTGACAACAAGAGCAATGAACTGGGAAGCAAATATTTCTCTAGAGCCTCCAGCCATAGACTCCCCCTGGTCGACTGACACCTTGACTTCAACCTTGTGGGACCCTGAGCAGAGAACCCAGCCACACTGGGCCGGGCTTCTGAGCTGCAGAACTGCGAGCTGATAAGTGGTGTTTTAAACCCTAAGGGTGTAATCATTTGTTACACAGCATTGAAAATGGTAACAGCTGCATATTCACATAACGTGTTTAAGTTAGAAGAATATGTAGACGTGGACATGGACAAATTGGGTGGAAGGAGAGGCCCTCCCACAAAAAGGGAGCAGTGTGTCACGTGGCCCAGAGGACACTCACGTACGGCATATTCCAGAATTGCAAAACCACACAAAGATCGCCTGACCTTTCAGCTAGATTCCCCAATTTTTTTACACTTTACCCTATTTAACTTTCAATCCTTCTTTGTAGATGTAGCTGCGATGACACACATATACACACACACATGCGCAGGTCTGCTCTTAACCATGACACTGCTGCCACCGTTTGAGATAATTCCATCAACCAGTTCTCTAACTTTGCAAACACCAACTGAGTGTCCAATCATTCGACCCTCTTCTGACGTGTACTGTCTGGAGTCAGCACGAACCCCACGGGCTTAAGGGTTCAGTCCCTCAGGACTGCCCCAGTTCACATGCCAGTTTCCGGAACCGGGTCCCCAGGTCGCCTGCACTTCTGGCTATGTGAGATATAAAATTGGGGTTCCTGCCTCTCCCACATCGGCTCAATGATTTGCTGGAATGACCCAGGACTCAGAAAAGTGATGCGCTTATTGCCACTGGTTTATATAAAGGCTACAACTCAGGCAGGTGGATGGAAGACACGCACAGGGCAAGGAATGGGGGGAAGGGCAGGAGCCCTCCACGCCCTGTCTGGGCACCCCACCCTCCCAGCACCTCCATGCATTCACCAACCCTGAAGCCTTCTGAGCCCCATAATTTAGGGAGTTTTATGGAGGTTCTGTTGTGTAGCACAATTGATTAAATCCCCGGCCATCAGTGATGAGCTCAACCTCTTGCCCCTCTTCTCTCTCCGGAGGTCAGAGGTCCCTTCCAGGCTTGGTCATTTTTGGTCACTAGCCTCCATCCTGAAACCATCTAGGGGCCGACTAAGAGTGGCTGCATTGGAACAAAAATGCTCCAGTCACTCAGGAAATTATAAGGGATTTCAGAGTTCCATGTCAGGAACCAGGAACAAAGATCAAATATCTGCCCCATTGTAACACGCACAAACACACACACACACACACACACACACACCCCTATTTTTTTTCTGAACCACTTGAGAGTAAGTTGCAGACCTGATACCTGTTGCCCCTTGCTATTTCAGTGTGTATTTATTTATTTATTTTATTTATTTATTATTATTTTTTTTGAGTTGGAGTCTCACTCTGTCACCCAGACTGGGAGCGGCCACTGCAGCCTCGACCTTCTGGGCTCCGGCAATCCTTCTGCCTCAGTCTTCCAAGTAGCTGGAACTACAGGCGTGTGCTACCACGCCCGGCTAATTTTTTTTTTTTGATTTATTGTAGAGATGAGGTCTCGCCAAGTTGCTCAAGCAGGTCTCGAACCTGCGGGCTCAGGCAATCCACTCACCTCAGCCTCCCAAAGCGCGGGATTACAGGCTGAGCCACTGAGCCCGGCTTCAGTGTGTATTTATTGAAAACAAGGATGCTTTCTGGTATAACCAGAGCACAAATATTAAAATCAGGAAAGTAACATCGAGACGATAATGTCGTTTAATCCAGAGACCACAGTTGAACACCATACTCTGTGGCTTAGTGTTCCTCACAGGCTTGGAAACCAATCCCATCGGGGGCATATTTGCATTTAGTTGTCATATCATGTTAGTGCTCTCCAGTTAGAACCATTTCTCCATCCTTCCTTGCTGTCAGTGACCAGGCATTGAAGAGGACGAGTGAGGATGACCATCAATGCCCCCGCCAGTCTGATGTGATTCACTTCTGCAGGAGGGTCTCACGTGGCTGTACCCAATGGGCGGAAATTAGCTGCAAGGGAAGCTGACCAAGGCATTCGAAAAAAATTGAATCTGGGTTCTCTCTCGGAACGACTCACTTTGTGGAGAATGTCTGCGTTGTAGGGAGGTGTTCCCAAGCAGGTGTCTGCTACAGCAGCCTGTGTTCCCTGTTGGGATCAGGGAGGGCTCTATAGATTCGCATCTGCCTGCCAGCCGCATGAGTCAGTATTTTTTGTTTGTTTGTTTTGAGTTGGAGTCTCACTCTGTCACCCAGACTGGAGTGCAGTGGCAGCTCTCGGCCACCACAGCCTTGACCTGCTGGGCTCTGGCAATCCTTCCGCCTCAGCCTTCCAAGTAGCCGGAACTATAGGCACGCACTACCACGCCCGACTAACTTTTTTGATTCATTGTAGAGATGAGGTCTCACCAAGTTGCCCAGGCGGGTCTTGAGCCCGCGGGCTCAGGCAATCCACTCACTTCAACCTCCCAAGGCGCGGGATTACAGGCTGAGCCACCCACCGAGTCCGGCTCATGAATCAGTATTTGGAAAGTTGACTCTCTGTTCCCAAAGATCATTGTACATCTTGGACACTTTGTTCACGGCTACTGCTCTTGCCACATGAACTTGTAGAGGCTACAAGAACCTGGAGCTGTTGACGGGGGCTGACTCTTATGGTATGCAACAGAGAAAAGCCATGTTTCCAGCCCATATCTCTGGAAGTCCTTTGCTGCTCTGCTGACCCAGAGACTGGCAAACCATGTCCAAAAGAGCACGTGAGAGAGGGGGCAGGGCCCTCTTCCTTGGAAAATCTCCTCTATGGACCCCAAATGCACAGATCAGGATGGGAAGGGAGAGGAGACAGGTGAAGGGGCCTGCAGCAGCTCATGGTGGCAGGAAAGCTCTCCTTCCTGGGCCGGGTGCCACCCCTCTGGGCATTCCATGTGCGTGCCTCGGCTGAGCTCACTGGGAATGGGGTCACGGTCAAGACTGCAGTTAAGTGGAGAGCTGGCGCAGAATTCAGTCACAGCACCCTGACTTCCGAGGTGAACTCCAGAGCTCCAAAAAGTCAGACAGATGGATAGCCAGGCGCGGTAGCTCATGCCTGTCATCCCAGCACTTTGGGAGGCCAAGGCAAGAAGATTGCTTGAGGCCAGGAGTTTGAGAGGCCTGGGCAACATCTTGTCTCTGCAAAAAGTCAATAAATTAGCCGGGCGTGGTGGCATGCGCTTATAGTCCCAGCTACTCCAGAGGCCGAGGCAGGAGGATTGCCTGAACCCAGGAGATCGAGGCTGTGGTGATCTGTGATTGTGCCACTGTACTCCAGGCTGGGCAACCCCAACACGTTCTCTCTCTCCCTCTGTCTCTCTGTCTTTCTGTCTCTCTTTCTCTCTCACACACCCACACACAGATGAAGCAGTGTTTTATTATTGTTATTATTATTGTCAACTATATTGTCTGAGTTTCTTGAGGTTACAACATGGAAATATTTTGCTTAAAATTCTGGGGTGCATCCCTAGAGCCCATGTTTTACAGAAAAAAAATATCGAGTAAAACGTTAGTCAGAACCAGCTTGGTGGCTCACATTTGTCATCCCAGCACTCTAGGAGGGTGGAGGCAAGAGGATTGCCTGAGCTCAGGGCTTTGACACTAGCCTGAGCAACATGGCAAGACCTTGTCTCTACAATAAATAAAAAAAACTAGCCGGGTCTGGTGGAGTGTGCCTGTACTTCCAGCTGCTTGGAAAGCTGAGGCAGGAGGATCACCCGAGCCCAGCAGGTCGAGGGTGCAGTGACTGTGAGCGTGCCACTGCCCTCCAACCTGGGCAACAGAGTGAGACTCCAACTCAAAAAAATAAAAAAATGAGGCCAGGCGTGGTGGCTCATGCCTATAATCCCAGCACTTTGGGAGGCTGAGGCGAGTGGATTGCCTGAGACCCCATGGGCAAGTTGGAGAGAACCTGTCTCTACAATAAGTCAAAAAACCAACCAGGCATGGTAGTGCACACCTGTAGTTCCAGCTACTTGGAAGGCTGAGGCGGAAGGATTGCCTGAGCCCAGCTGGTTGAGGCTGTGGTGACCATGAGTGTACCATTGCACTCCAGCTTGGGCAACAGAGTGAGACTTCAACTTAAAAAAAAAAAAAGTGAGATTATTTCTATAATCTTCTTTAACAAGTGGATTATTTTTCCTTTTTTCCCCCCTTTTTAAAGAAAATTAAGGAGGAACAGAAATCCTATAAATATTGTTTGCTGGGCCTACAGTCTACTGCCTTCTGGAAACCATGAAAATGACTGATGCTTTTCAGTTCATGATGGAAAATGGTCAAAAATCCTAGAAAATGTGTCCGAGAAGTACCGCTGGGCTGTTGGGTCACCTCTTGCTCAAGCACCTGCTTCCCAGTTGCTATTTGAGAAAATGCATTTATATTAAGGCTTATGATTCATTTAATGTTAATTTTCATATACAGTGTGAGGTATGGATCAAAGTTTATCTTTTTACAGACAGGCATCCAATTATTTCAATTGTCGATAAGACTACCCTATTTCCACTGAATTGCCTTTGTCTCTTCATAAAACAATTAGTTCATATATGTGTGAGTCTATTCCTGGGTTCCCCATTGTGTTCACTGTCTTGTGATGTCAGATTATTGCAGCACAATACAAGTTTGAAATCACGTAGTCTTGACCTTCCAACTTTGTCCTTTTTCAAAGTTGTTTTGGCCGTTCTAGGAATTTGCATTTCCACATAAATTTTAGAGTTAGCATGTCAATTTCTTAAAAAAACAAAAACACAACAAAAGTTGTTGAGGGTTTGCTTGCAATTGCTTTGAATCGATAGATCATTTGAAGAAGAGTTGACATAACAGTAAGCCTTCTGACGCCCGGGTATGTTGCATGGTGGTGAGGTTCAAGCTTCTGTTAAGCCCATCAGTCAGATGGTGAGTGAGCATGGTACCCAGTGGGTAGTTTTTCAACCCTTGCCTCTATCCCTCCCTTCCCCCATTCAAGAGTTCCCAGGGTCTCTTGTTTATGGGAACAGTTTTAACCACAAATTAATTTCTTTACATGTGAGTGACTTGGCCAGCCTTCATGGTAATGAGATTGCCTTCAAGATTTAAGTTAAACAGTAGCTAATGCAGAAGCCTGTCGGCACATTCTGGCTTTCTGGGCAAACTCCAGAGAATCTTTTTGATTTGCTTATAAAGTTGAGTTTTATTTGTTTTGACTTCATTGCTTTTATTTCTCTCAGATTATCTCATTCTTCTTGAGTGAGCTTTGGTAGCTTGTGAATTTTAGGGAATTTGTCCATTTCATCTGAGCTGTCAAACTTTTTTTTTTTTTTTGGAGTCTCACTCTGTCGCCCAGGCTGGAGTGCAGTGGCATGCTCACTGTCACCCCAGTGCCAACCTGCTGGGTTCTGGCGATCCTTCCACCTCCGCTTTCCAAGTAGTTGGAACCACAGGCGCATGCCACTGCCCAGCTAATTTTTTATTTATTGTAGAGACAAGGTCTTGCCAAGTTGCCTGGTCTGGTTTCAAACCTGGGCTCAGGCAATCCACTCACCTTAGCCTCCCAAAATGCTGGGATTACAGGCTGAGTCACCAAGCCCAGCCAAAGTTTTTTAGCACAAAATTGCTTGACATTTTTCTTTATCTTCTTTTTAATGTATGTGGAATCTGTAGTGATGTCACTTCTCTCGTCCCTGATATTGGGAATTTGTGCCTGCTCCCTTTGTTGAATAAGCAGCGATAACTTGTTTTGTTATTCTGGTGGTTGCTTTAAAGTTTATGGTGTTCTTCTCAGAATCTCCTCTCAGCTGATATTAAAACTCTGCATGTACATATAAGAGTGTTCCAGTAGTATGCATCTGTACTCCTCTGCTGGCCTTTATGTGGTTTTCACTGTACATTTTCTAATGCATGTGTTCTAAATCTCAGAAGACATTATTAATTTGTTGAAACAATTAGTGCTTTGAAGATATTTAAATAATAAGAAAAGCTCCATACGTTTACCCAGGTGAAGCATTGCGGGGCCTCTTCATCCCTTGCTGTAGCCACATTTCCACTGGTGCCGTTTTCCTGCTACCTGAAGGTCTTCTTCTAGCACCTCTTGAAGTGTGGGCCTGCTGGTGATGGATTCTTGTAGTTTTTGTGAGTCTGAAATAGTTTGAGTTTTGCCTTTTTAAAACTATGGACAATTTTGCTGGGCGCTGAGTTCTAGATCAGCCTTTTTCCCTTCCCCCTCAGTACTTTAAATTGATGTTGTTTCAGTGTACACTTACTCGTACAGTTTTGCGTGAGGAATTTGCTGTCATGCTTACCTTCTTCCTTCTACACACATTTCTTTTTTCTCTGACTTCTTTTAAGATTTTGTCTTCATCACTGGCTTTGAGCAATTTGACTATGATGTGCTTTGGAGTAGTTTTGTTCATGTTTCTTGTGCTTGGATTTCATTGAACTTCTTGCATCTGTGGGTTTTCATTCAAAAATTCCAAAATTTGGAATTTTTTCCATAATTTATTTAAATATTTTTTCTATCCTCTCTCCTTTATTTTTCCAGTTAAATGTATATTAGGCCTTTGGAAATTAGACTCCAGTTAAATGTACATTAGGCCTTTGGAAATTGTTCTACAACTTGTTGATAATATTTCTTTTTTATTATTTCCCCCCTCATTGTTTTGATTTGGATAGTTTCTATTGTTATGTCTTCAAACTAAATTTTTCATCTGCAGTATCTAATTGGCTGTTAATTTTATCTATGCTATTTTCTCCTTCAGATATTATAGTTTTCTCATCTATAAGTTTGATTTGGGGGTTTAAAAATATTTCCATGTCTCGACTTAAGTCTTAAAACATATAGAATAAATTTATGATAACTTTTAATGTCGTTTTCTTCTAATTCTCCCATATGTGGTAGTTCTGGGTTGGTTTTGATTTGTTGTTCCCCGCCCCCCGCCCCCCATTCTAGGGCATGTTTTTAAGCTTCTTTGCTGACTTAGTATTCTTTGATTGGATGGATGCAAGACATTGTGAATTTAACCTTGCTGAGTGCTGGGCATTTTTATATTCCTATAAATATGCTTGAGCTTTGTTCTGGAACACAGTTAAGACTCACAGACACAGTTAGATTCTTTTGAGTCTTATTAAGATTTGTTAGTCAAAACCGTAACAGTGTTTAATCTAGGGTTAATTATTCTCCACTCAGAGGTAGGGTTTCTCTGAGTTTTCTACTTGTGAATCTGTGGTTTATGTGATTCTTCAGTCTGGTTGGTGGAAACAGTAGTTCTGGCCCTGTGTGAGCACTGGGTGTCCGTCTTTCTAACCCTTTAATTTTCGAATGTGCCTTGATTAGAGTCCTTCTACATAGGTGAGTCCTACTCTGCTGAGTGATCAGGGGTGATCCTCTGAAGAGCTCCAGAATTCTCAGTGTAGCTGTCTTCTCTCTGGCGCTCTGTCCTGTGAACTCCAGCTGCCTTCCTCTGGGTGGACTTTCCACTCTGTAGCTACAACTCAGGGAATCCACGAGGCTCTTCCTAGATTCTTCTTCCCTGCCCTGTGGCCTGGTAACTCTCTCCAGCTGGAAAGTGGGGGCAACTGGAAGACTCACCTTGTTTGTTTTCCATTCTGGGATCTCTGCCTTATATCCAGAGAGGCTAAGTAATTTTTCTGAAAACACTTGGCTTACAAGACACAAGGCAATGTTAGATTCAGGTCTGTCTGTTACAAGGACCCACACTTGTAACCTCCACACCACAAAGAGTGAATTTTTACAAAGAGAGAAATGGTATAAACAAATATCTATAAATGCTTACTCTTGACTAAGATTTTCAGCCCACATGTGCCACCATGGAGGTCACTATGAATTCTTTTATATAGGATAGAAACCAAGATGAGTCAATAAAATGCTTCCTCTATATGAATGGTTATCCCAAGGAGCAGGAGTAATGTGGCAATGGGCCTACATTGACATAGCAAGTTCATCAGTTGCTGTGAAATCTTGGGGCAAAGGACACACTCATCATTCCAAGACCAGATAAGATCCAGAAAAAACCCGTCTCCACCTGTATTATAGACTAGAGCCACAAGTCTGGCTCAGAAGTCTCAGAAGGCTTAATCCTATCCCTGAAGCTTTCTAATTGCAGCCTTTTCCAATCAGGGTTCCAAAATAGAGTTAGCATGCAGACAAGTGAGTCCAGTGACTAATTCTCTGGTTTTCCAAGAATGCATCACAGCCAGTACCATTGAAGATGGTGGGGGGATAAGCCAATTTACTACATATGTTGGTTGCCTAGTGGATGGGGTTTCGTTCCATCAGGAATCCTTGTTGAGAAGGATCAGTTGAGATTTCCAAGCTAATTTGTTTTTTGGTGGGAGTACAAAGGTAGATGTGGGGTCTTTTGCTCTATCCGGGAAGAAATAACCGGTTGTATTTGTGTGGACACCAAGCCTGAACCCCATACACCCAATGAAATGGCTTGGCTTGTCCAGTTCATACTGGATATGCCCTTCCTGACTCACTGGGTGAGGACACTAATTCAGGCCTGCAGAAGACTGAGTTGTGTTGGGATGGGCAGCTACGCACCCTCATCGAGTGGTAGGTCAGACAGTGATCACTGCAATGAAGACTTTAAATTTGTCACTTCCAAGATGTGCCCATGCCCTTCTCCAGCTAAAATTCAGTTCCCATAAATGGACAGGGAGCTAATTTCCCCTGGCCTCATCTCAAGACTCTGGGGCACTATGTTCCCAAAGTCTAACTTGGCTCAAATATCTTTACCTACTAGGGCTATTTTTCTGCTGCAGTGGCGGGATTGCCATTTTCAGTAGCTGAGAGAAATCCAGTATTTATTTTTCTATGTGGGAAGTCCACGATGGAGTAGGTGGTTACTGGAAGCTGTTTTCTCTCCGATGGTATGATTCCTTGAACGAAGGATCCTAATTCATGATATTTTAAAGGAATTCATCTTGTTCTGCAGGATGCAAGCAGTGGAGCAGATAGAAATAAATATAGACATAGATACAGATATAAATATAGATATCTCTTGCCTACTTTAATTCTATGTCTTTACAGTTTTGGCGCATAATACAAATGGACAGAGAACCTAGCCAGCAGCCATGGGTAACATTCCAACGGGGAGATTTATTACTGCCTCTGGAAGTAAATCATAGCTGATATTCTGGGCTGAGTTTACTCTGAGCATGTGATCCTATTCAATCAGCTTATGCTAAATATAGGCTTGGAGAGGAGTCATGGCAGAATGCAGATAGAGGTCATGAGCTGCCATCTGGATTTTTTGGTGTCCATTTCAGAAAGCAATGAATTCACCCTGGCATCCAGCTTCCCTAAGATCAAGTGGAGGGTCATCTGTTGCTGATTCCTAGAGGGAAGTTCACACTGCTATGAAAATATATCCCCAGTTGTCTTTGGATTTCTAGAGTTGTAGGGTAAAATTCTGCTGTCTTTTTGCAAAAAGTTTCCAGCCCCCATACCCCATAACATTGCTGCCTGTGTGGGCTCATCAGGCATGGTGATTCTGATGACAAGACACCTTCCTGATGACTCAGCTGATGGACATTTCTCTCCATGCCCAGGGGAGTTGGTTCGATCTTTCTGGAAAGACCTTCTCAGGTATGCAATGTTCATCACAATGTCTGAGAGGCTCAGGTTTAGGAAATCTGGCTCAGACTCTCCCTCCAGCCCTTCTACTCACTCCAGGAAGAATGCAGCCTCAATCCTCCAAGGATGACTGAAAGCCCCCCGCTGATCAGAGCCTTCAGCAAACAAGTCTGCACAACCCTGCTCAGAGTCATCCCACTCCGAAACCAGTTCTGCTCTGGGGAAATGCTTTCTTGGACCTAGTAGTGTTCCATGTGCTGACATGTGTATTTTTGTTTATTCTGTTTTTAATGTATAGCTTTAGAATTACACAGCACTAGTGCTGTCGAAGAACTTCGAGCCTAACCTTAGAATTTAATGGGAACAGAAACTGGAGCTAGTCAGGAGTAGAGTAGAGACCTGGTCTCGGGAGCTTGAAGAGTATTTCTTTTCTCCCATAATGGCTTTGTTTGAAGATGTATTTAAATCCCTCCTCAGCCGCCATTTGCCATTTAGCTTTTCCTAATAAGCATAATTTTCCAAACTTTAGATATTATCTTCATACTTTTCCTCTTTCTCTATGTACAGATTAAATTATGGTGTCCTCTGCTAGTCTCAGAATAAGGAGCAGACTTCAATACTATCTGGGACAGCATAATAATTCATCAATTACATATAATACATGTAAATTCTATATTGTGTGTAGATAAAAATATCTCTTAATCTCTTAATTCCTAATATGTCAGACAGTGATATGCACTGAGGATGCAGAAATAAATAACAATACAGACCATCCTTCAAGGAGGAGAGATGGGTATTGAGTAGTGGACCATAGCTAGGGCTAAGGGAGGCATGTGCGTGTGTTGGGGAGAGGAGTTGGGACACAAAAGAAAGTGTTATCATGTCTATGGGGTTTTTGATTTTGTTTTTGTTTTTGTTTTTTTGAGTTGGAGTCTCACTGCATCGCCCAGACTGGAGTGCAGTGGCTGCTCCCGGCCACCGCAACCTCGACCTGCTGGGCTCCGGCGATCCTTCCGCCTCAGCCTTCCGAGTAGCTGGAACTACAGGCGCGCGCTACCACGCCCGGCTAATTTTTTTGATTTATTGTAGAGATGAGGTCTCACCAAGTTGCCCAGGTGGGTCTTGAACCCGCGGGCTCAGGCAATCCACTCACCTCAGCCTCCCAAGGCGCGGGATTACAGGCTGAGCCACCGAGCCCG